>VZRN01000404.1:264867-304254 GCA_013397935.1 Dasyornis broadbenti
TTTTTTTTTTCCCCATCATAGAGGTGTCTAGTCCTTATGCCCAAATTCAAGATAGCTTGTGCCTGTCCTAGGATCCTGTGTGCAGAGAGCATCTCCAGAGCCTGACACAGGGCAGGGAACTTGGTGCCTTCCTCTCTGCTCAGGCTGTACCACCTTCAAACCCCATTCTTGGACGTTTTTTAAGTTTAAGTAAAGAGCAGCAATGAAATGTTATTGCAAGTGTTAGTTTTTTTGCATTGCCGCAGTGGAAAATAGCTACCGAGAAGATGGGACCAGGCAGCCAGGCCGTGATTCTTAATGGCAATGCTTGGCTTTTCATCTTCATTTTAAAAAGGTAGATTGAGCCATTAAAATGTACATTTTAATTTTATCAAGAGTGCTAGTTGCAATTAAAGAGCCACTGAAGGTCAGTGGTAAAAGGCTTGGGAGGGTGGGAGCCGACGGCTGAGAATGTTGAGATTACAGCTTCCTGCAGCAATGCTGTGGACATTTAAAACGAGTGTAAATCAAAACGTATTCTTGGCGGACCTCCTTCAAGCTGGGATGTTCGATTCCTCCCTGGGGAACTCATTATCTCTCAAGTGTGCTCATCTTTCCATGGGCTGCTTTTTGACACTGGGGGTGGATCTGGGGCTGTTGCCTCGCCGTGCTCAGCTAGCGCGTGAAGGGCTCCATGGACAGTGTGCTGTACACAATTTTGGCAGCATCTTGTCTTACTCCTGCTAATCTTACGAGGACCTGTGGCTATGACAGTCTTCAGACGGCAGTGAAGAGTGAGCTCCCAGCTGGGAGCGGTAATAACTGTTGTCAGGAGCATCCCAGCAGAGGGAAGAGAGATGGATTCTGTTTGTTTGTTTCTTTATTTCTGTAGGGAGGGGCAAGCAGTGAATGCTTTCTTTAATATCATCATTTCCTCCTTTAATTTTCCCCCAGCATTTAAAGCGAGCAAACAGAAATAAGTAAAAGATGGCTGGCTGCCCTCAGGGGTGTTGTGTTAATGTCCCTCATCGGGCGACTGGAGCTACAGAGGAGCTCTGTTTGGGAAGATAATGAGTATTTTCAGTTGTGGTTACATCTACAGCAGTGAGGACCTGTAATATCTATACAATCCCTGTGCTGTCCCATGCAGCTTGCTCCTTGGAGGAAGAGGCTTTTGTGTGATAAATAGCAATAATATCAATCTGTAGATAATCTAGCCCCCTTTGCTCTGTTCCCCCCTGAGGAAAAAAAAAAAAGCAGCAGTAGCTGCATGTCATCTGCATTTCTTTTAAAAGACAAAACAATGCTCTTGAACAAACACCGCTGAAAAGGAGAGGCTGCCTCCCCTTATTTTTTGTTGCCCTCAGCGTTTCCAAAGAGCAAGAGAATTTCTTGATGATTGGTTTGAGAACCTGGAGAATTGTGCTGAAATCCTGATTAATGCGCAAGTTTTTCAAGCCTCTCTAGTGCTTTCAGTGTGAAAGAAATTGGCATTTGCAAGAGAAAGAATCATTGTTTAAATAGCAATGTCAAATTTCTTATTTATCTTATTTTCACTGCCTTCATGATTAAGGTGAATGCTTGAAGCTTGCAGTCCTCGATTTGCGGTGTACTCTGAGCTTTATGTGAAAAACGAGCTGCTCAGGCGTTCTTTCCTTTTTATATCTTGGTGAAGGAAGAAGTGGACTTAATTCTGTAATTCTGTGATTGTTTTTAGGCAAAAGGAAATTAATTTTCAGCAAGAAAACTGAACCTACCAGGAACCCATTAGAAAGTGAATGGGATGACACTGTCACTATTTTAATTTAGTATTCTATACCCTAACATCTGCATCTAAGGGAACAATAGAGGAAATCTTATGCAATGACATTGAACTGCAGCCAATTCTGTTTGCATTTACTGCCCCTAGCTGAATAGCAAAAAATAATTGCAGCCAATTCCTGAATTAATGTTCCTGTGCCTCTGTGGATTAGAAAATATGTGGGAAAATAAAATACAGTAAACTGCTGGTCTACTGGAGTTAATTCTAATAAATCCAGAAGCCAAGAAGCAAAGTCAAGTTAGGGCAGAAGTTTTTAATAAATATTTCTGTTCAGTAAATCAGATGATGTATTCATATGAGATATTGGTGATTTAACTATGTACCATCACGCTGACAAGTAGGCATGATATTGGACAGAAGGTATTAAAATCCATCATTTTTATATCAGTGGGGACAGATAACTTGGATACAAGCGTTCTTGCAGAGCTGAGGAGTTGATTTCCTCTAAGGATGAATGCTGCTAAACTGTTTTGAAGGAGATGTAGACCCAGCTGAGAGGCAAGATGTAAGGCTCTTTCCAAGGCTTTTCTCTCTCCCGCTCTGTGGGACTGGAGGTCCAGTTTTTCAGGGTCAGAGTCTGGTGACCAGAACTAAGGTGTAAAACTTCTTACCTTGTAAATACCACAATGTAGGCATGGCTGCTTGAGTCGACTTAAATTGCAGCTAACCTCCAGTCCTGTAAAACTCTCTACTCTCAAGAGAATTCTTACTAGCCTCTTGTGATGATTGTGCAGGACAATAATAATGTTCCATTAAAATTTAGGAATTTGATTCATGGATTACTTATTTTTTTCTTTTTTTCCACTTTGCAAATTGTTGGTGTAATCTCAGACTTAAATTCAGAAGAGAACCCTATGCATTACTTTCTCTTCCTTGCTAATACAGTGATATAATTTTAATACATTTTACAGTGAAATGTATGTAGAAAACCACTTTATACATAATTACTAAAAATAATTGTCTTTTGAACTGTGTGCTGTGTGCAGAGCTAAGCGTTAACACAGGAGTCCTTCATTTGCATTCGTAATTCATGCTGCTGTAATTGCACCAGAACAAAATCTAAAGCTTTAAATGTCTGTCTCTTCCTGTCCCTTAAATCTTTGTGAATAGATGTGACATTCTTACCCTGATGACAAAAGTACCGACTCAAGTTGGTTAAATATTTTAAAGCTTGTGGTTAGATCAATATTTCACAGCGCTGTGCAGTGTACGTAGGATGTCGTCGGTGCTTAGTCTCTTTGAAAGGCAGCAATTAGAGTGATATGGACTTTAAAGGTGTGTTCAGAAAAATCATCTTCTAATCAGGTGTGCAGGCTGGCAGTGGTTGCTTCTAGGTCAGAGCATTAGTTAATGCTCAGTGGGCACACTGCAGCTGTTGAAACAATGTGAATTTGGTTGGTGGAGACATGCCAAGCAAGACTTGCGTCTCCTTATTATGCTTCAGGAACTGTAGCTTTCAAGAAGCCTCCTGCCCTGCAGTGGCTCAGATCATTGCATTGCTATGTCATGCTGAATAATTCGCAGCATTTAGCACTTAAATTGGCTCATTGCAGACAATCCAATTAGAATAAAGTCTATTATCATTTTGGAACCTTGGGATGAAATAGTGTTTAAGCGATGAGCCGCCTGCGCTTCCCGTGGTTCCCCAGCCTCGCAGGCCTGTGTGCTGTGCTGAGGTGGTGCCTGGCACTGACAGAGGGATGCTTCATGCTCAGCCCTTGCTTGCAAGCTGCACTTTCATCTGAAGATGTATTGGAAACCTGCAGTCTCAAAAACGACCTGAGGTGCTTCATCTTTTTGTCTGTTCATACATAAAACTTTCTAAGCATTTTTCTTTTTGTCAAGGCAGACAAATTAAAATGCTGACGCTGTGATATGAGCCTGTACGATGGGTGAAATTTGGTGTGGCTGCTGGCCTGGGCTAAGTTTCCCATCCCAGGCTTAGGAAGCCACATGTTCTGCTTGGAATTTTGCTTTTGACCTTGTGCTCAGATTCTGAAACTCAACAGAGGCCAAGTTTGAAAGCGATGCAGTAAGGTGTGTATGGGAATTCAAAAAACCACCCAAAATGGCATTTAAATCCTGTGGACTAGTTGGAAACAGCACCTGAGCTACAGAGGTGAACTTGATGTCCCAACTAGATATGTTTGTACCTTTGAGTTCTGTGCTGGGCCTTTAATGTCTCTCTGCTTTAGGACATGAGGTTTTGGTTGTATTTATTGGTGACAGATTTGGTATAAATAGTTTTTACCCCCCTCTCCCAGCTTTTACCCAGCCACACACATTCCTTTTGTGCCAGTTTTTGAGCTATGCAGTGAGCTGATTTGGGAGCTGTCCCAGGTTAAAAATAACTCTTTTCTTCATCAAACTTCAGCAGAGGCTGATGTAGCTAACACATTCAGATATTTTTGCTTGTATTCAGTATAAAAACTGTAATATGGTAGATGGAAAACCGAGTATGAGCGAGTGCCTATGCTCAAGTGTTGTATATAAGCTAAAAGACTGACAAGAGAATAATACATGAATATTACATTTTAATACTAATATTGGTTCCTAATGCTTAGATAAGTCTCTCAGCACTCAGGATGCTTTAGCAAGGGGAGATAAGGGCCAAATCCATTAGCTCTGGTGAGATTTGGATCTGCTTACCTTTGGATTTCACGAAATGGGGTGCTTACATCCCGAGCAGCCGTTGTGCTGGGTTGAATACAGCTGTGCAGGGCCTCGAGCACATGGAGAAGCAGGGAAGGGAGATGAGCACTGAGCATTTTTCAAGCAGGGAGATCAGATGTGTGCTCTGTGTATTGTTCATCTTGTTGAAAGGTTTTTATTTACGTGCCTTAGATCTGACTGTGTATGTAAACATACATGCATATAACATTTTCTCAGCCCTGAAAGATGTAGACTGGGATAGATTTTTGTGGTACTTTGTATTTAAGTCTTTGCCTTATTCCTTGGTGACATTAATTTGTCCACAGAATAACATCAAGCACATTAATCTTCTACCCAAGAAGGTATTTCATGCACAGTGTTTGGCATGCAATAGCTGCATATTACCAAAACCACTTTGATAATAAAGCTCTTCTATTAAAAAGGAAAAAAAAGAAAAGCCAAGTGTAAGTATTTATGCAAGATACTTATATACTGTGACATTGAAAAGGAGTGTTTTAATATACTAATTAAAAAGACGCCAACTCAACATGTTAGAGTACCCCTGAATCTTGTAATTTAAGCAGCTTAAGATTCGTGGCCAGAGATAGCTGGTTAATATGGACAAACTAATTTGGAACTGGAAGTTGGACTTGTTTTCTTGCCCAGTCTCATGGTATATGTGGTACCTGAGACGAAATGTGTTAGCTTTTAAACCTTAAATGCCTGAGTGTGGCTGAAACATGCCTCCTATCCTCTGTTGGTCCATCAGATGCAAGGGAGTGCTCCATTACATGCAAAAGCTTTTTTGTTCAGTAGGAAGATTTTTAAAATATATTTACCTAAGAGTCACAGTGTTGGGGTGCACCTGAGCCAGCTCAAGACTGCGTTACCCCTGGAAAACACAGTTGTGTCCTTGGTCCCAGCCATGTGCTGCTGCCTCTCCTGGGGCCCTGCTGGCTCTGCTCATCTGACCCCTTTGTAGACTCTTTAGCAAGAATTCACACTGGGAAAAGGAGGAGTAGCTTCAGGCCCCCATGGGATCAGCCCAGCAGCCAGAGCATCTGAGGGGTGGTAGGTGCATAAGGGAGGAAGGTCCCGTCCTTTGAGGAGCAATCCCTGCTTGGGATGGCTCCACCACAGGGCTGTGTCTCACCCTCAGGCATTACTGCCCCATCTCTGGGTATTCTGTCGTGGCTGATGTTTCACCACTGTGCTGGGAAGCCTGTGGAGTTGAAAGTAAGCGTTCACAGTGTGAATATTTGCTTTGTATTTGAGTCAGAATAATGCTTTGAGAGGAGCAGGCAGGACCACGGAGCAGCATTTCTGTAGCATGGCCTTCTCTGCTCTCCTGACTGCAGCCCAGCTCCAGGAGAGGTGGTGAAAGCTTTGTTGGATTGGATGAATAGTAGTTTCAAAATAAATTTAGCACCTGCTGCTCTCTTCTCTGCTCACCAGTGTTGGCCAAGCAGAGTGGGGTTGGTCAGAACTGATTCCATCCAGTCTGTACTGGGAGTGCAGGAGGCTTGTGCTCAGGTGGTGCTTTGTGGTTGCTTTTAATACACTTGTTGTTGAGAAGAGAAAACACTACATGTCTTCTGGGTACACATTGCTGTAAAATGCAGGAAAGAAGTGAAGTTTAGGTTGATTAAAAAGCCTCATTGTTTATTCAACGGTGACTAGCTTCAGAGCAGCGGTTGGGTTTTGTTTTTAATTTGTACGTGCAACGTTTCCTGTAGAATGGCCAATTAAAGAAAACAAGCAAAATGAACACTTATTTTTAACTGCCGTAAAAAGAGAGGTTTAGATTGGAAGTATTATCTCAACTTCAGCTAAACAGTAGTGTAAGCTGTAATGTGGCAGTAGTTGAAGTTGACGCAGCAGGTAATGAATCTTCAGTTGGATATGAACTTTATTATCCAATGTATGGCTTCAGCTTGAGTCTGTCTCTTGTTGTCACAAGAGTAGCATTTGCATAATTAAATAAATGATCCTAAAACTGTCTGCCCCTGTGTGGCTGTGAAATACAACGCTTCTTTCTGTCAGTGCTCAAGCTCATGCTCATGGATTATTGGAAAATGCATCACAGAAAATTAACATCAAACGTTTGGTCTTTTATGAAATACACAGTAAGCAGAGGACGTCCTGAACCAACAGCCTGGGTTTTGTTTCTCATCTCAGTTAATTGATCTTAGAGCAATTCCTCATTAAAGAGAAGAATTGCAAGGAGTATTTTGAGGACCTTTTTGCACTGGCTAAAATAAAAAAAACCCCAAAAACATGTCATGGTAAGGAAGACTTGAAGGCATTAGGTAGTTTTGAAAGGTGGGGAAGTTGATAAGCTTGTGTTCCTTTTTTTTATTTACTTTCAGTATTTCATGAAGCAGATTATGCTAAGGCTCATTGCAGTGCATTAACATCAAAAGACATTTCAAGGGTGTAGCTTCCTCTGTCTTCCTGTGTGGGCTTTCTTTTATTATTTATTTTTATCCTGTTGTTGCTAAGGACTACATTTTCCTTTTTTAATTGAAAAATTCAGTGCAACCCATGCTCTGGTGTATTCCCATCGCCATGCCCCTGGAGAACATTGGCCTGCCATAGCTGTGCTCCAGCAGTGTTGGGGCTTTGGGTCAGGATACAAACCTGTCATCATTTTAGTCCTGCAAGTCACCAGTTCAGTCCCTTGTTTTGTCCCAAGCAGCTTTAGAAGCAGAATAGTTTCATCATGCTATTTTTTATCCAGTTTCTTTTTTTCATAGTGGTGACTGTGATCAGTTGTCACAAGGTGTAACCTCCAGGGTATCAGTGTCAGTGTGTCCTCCTCACCTGGGAGGTCCTTGGGTCTGTGTCCTGCAGCTGGTGGAGAGAGCTGTGCTCAGGAGGTTTAATTGCTAATGAGGCTGGCGAAGCATAGGCATGGTGGCTCAGAGCAGGTGTGTGTGACCCAGCAGCCTTGGGAATATAGCGGATGATGTTCCCACTTCGGAATGCTTCCAGGGTTGGGAAGGACACTAGGATTAAATCTGGTACCTCACTTTGAGGTACAACAAATCCATGCTAAATTCCACAAATGATTTTTCCTTATGGCTGGAGACACCACTCAGGGCATGGGACGCAGCACAAGAACTGACTGGTAAAGGAATGTCAGTGGTGTTGATATTCTCCTTCTGTCTCATCCAGCACCCACTAAAAACCCAATGGGAGACGTTCAGCAGGAGGTGCAGCAGGGGCTTGTGTCACTTGTGAATTGTTACACAGGCACTGGCACGTCCCAGGGAGGAAAAAAAGAAGAGAAAGAAACACTGCTTAAGTGCCATATATGTTTCCAAGCTTTGTGTTTCTGTAAAGGTGTCAACTGTACCATGGTATTTTCCAGACATAATAGAATGTCATAGTTATACCAAAAATCTGTGATTGATTGCCGCTATAATGAAAGCCAGTGTATATCCATGTACACATTTTAAACTATTTTTGCCTTTATGCTTTTCTTGTTTAACTTGACATTTCTGATTACTTTATCTAGGTAAATAAATGTCAGATACTAAATATGTCAGATGTTTATAGTGCATAAAGTGATTCCCCCCACCCCCCCTTTTTATTAAGTAGCACTAATTCCATGTGAACCTGCAATTTCTTGAAGGTTTTTCTCCATTGTAAGACATAATGCTCTGTTAAAAAAGAAAAAAAAAAAAAAGAACACTGCTATGTAGCTTGTGAAAGGAGAACAACTGATTTATAACAACAGTCCATTCCTCTTTTTTAATCCATTCATTGAATGCACTTGTTCATCCTAAATTTATTTCCCAAGACATAGAGCAAACATTTAGTTGAAAAGTGAGTAGCTTATTCCATTTCCATATGTTTTTAATTGTCCAGTTCCTCTGAGAAAAGACCATTAACTGAACTAAATTACAGTTTGGATGTGAATTTTTCAGCATGGATCTCTGCCCAAAAGGTGATAAATTAGATGCTAAACTGTCTTTGATAGTGACCTGAGAGATTAACACAAAACTGTTTTGAAAACAGAAGGAAAGATTTGTTAGCCAGTCAGTGACTGTCAGGTTCGGGCATCATAAATTCCTGCAGTACTTGCTTTTTTTGAAGCGAATGACGATAAATAGGAAAATTTTGAGCAAACTTAACCCTTTGGCATCCCCATAAATCTTGGAATTGAGCTTGAGCAGCAGTAATGTTGAATTTGTAGGGAAACAAAAGCCCTGCAGTGAACTACGGTTTGCTGTTTGGATTTTTGGTACCTTTGACTGGTGCTGGAGCACGTAGAGGGCTGGTGGGAACCTATAAAGAATACAAGAGCTGTAATCCTGGGAGGGCTTCAAGTTACAAATAAAGCAATAACAAAATACAACTGAACAATTAAATCTTAGGGCCTCTGTGGCTTTAGTTCTTGTGTTTTGATTTTATGCAACAACACAAGTAATAGAGAGGTGTGTTTTTCCTCCACCACTTTTAACAGCCCTCGAGTTAAATGAAAAGTGGTTAGAGTGTTTTGTGCAGCTGTGTTTGGTACATTAAATGCACAGACATGCCGGCTGTATTGACCTGAAAAGGGAGAAGATATGCATTCCTGTAATTTCAGCTGCTTCGTGGTCATTAGGAAAATGTCGTTTTTCTATGCTTACAGCTGCTATTTGGAGATGACCTTTGGTGAATGCTCCCAGTCTCCCTCAGCCCATTAATTTGTGTTGCTGGGTAAGGCAGGGCTTCACTGCAACCTGGCCCAGGCACTGTCCATCTCCTTGGTGTTGGTGGGCAGTCTGCACGTGGTCACTGCAGGACTCTAATTCCCGCTTCTCTTAACCACCCATGCTTTAAGAGATGCTTGCTTGAAAGGAATCTGTAGGTGGATCTTGCTTCCAGGATGTAACTGGGAAGAAACTCCATTCTGAAAGACACTTGTTCTCCTCTGTTTAACATTTTCCCTGTTAGAGCAAATGTCTCCTCCTTCAAGGGATTTAAAGAGAGCCTGGGCATGACATTGGAGTGGATAATCTTTGCAGCTGCCTTTTTCAGCAAACCTCTAGGGAGAAGGGGGTGAAGCAAGCGTCTGGGAAGCCAGAAGACAGGATATTTCTTCAGACAAGTTGAGAAATAATCAGGGGCTATGGGAGGGTTCTCGGGATGAGAATGAAAAGGAACAGATGGATTCTGGAGATTACCCAGCAGGATTTAGTGGCCACGTCAACATGTAGGGTAGGGGAAGGATATTTTGTTTTAAGAAGTTTTCTGATTGCTTTTATTTTAAGGCAGCCCTAAAACTAGTGAGAAGGCTGATGCTGTGTGATACTTGGTGCTGCCAGTTGCTGACAAGGTTTTGACTTGGTCTCAAAAAAAAAAAAAAAAAAAAAAGGAAATACTAAAAAGAGGGGAGCTGCCAGTGAGGAAATGGTGCCTCTTACTTCTAAGAAAACCACTGGATTGAAATTGTCTCAGGGCAGCTGGGAACTTTTATTTGTGTCTTTTGTTTCCATTGGTGGATGGTCGGCATTCAAGTCTTGCACGTTTCTTCCAAGTCCACTTTTTCTGGGCTTACATTTTTAAAATCCCTGGGTTTGTGCTTCAGAGTCTTGGTCAGGTATGAGAGCAGCAGGCCTGGAGTAGTGTCGCTCTCAACAGGCAGGTTAATTCAAGTCAAATGCCTGCTCAAATGAAGGAAGGAGCTCCCACTTGTCTGCTACTTGATCAGAACAATTATAATGCTTTCCTGTGTGAGACACTTTTTGTGATGATGTTATTTTATTCTTAAAAGAAATAGTTAAATTTGCTTCTGCAACAAAAAGATGATAAAAAGCAGCAACTAGCTGGATTATTTCTGGTCTCCCAAGAAGAACTGAAAATCCTGTATTTTAAGACAGATTTTTTTTAATAAGTTTAAGCTATAATAGGGAGACATAACTATCAAACATTAAACAGCACTATTTTTGGGCTGTCAGCAATGACATGAAGGACACGAGGGCACACATTTATCCTCTCCTCTCTTCCTGATGACCCTGTTCAATATAGTTATGGGATTCCTACATTTTTTTTCTACTTATTTTTAGGCACGGTTATTCTTTTGTTTCTTGTTGCTTGGCAAAGCCACTTGAATGAGGCAACTCTCTGCAGAAAAATGATTGTAATTACATAGAAGCAAGTGCCTACGGAGTGATGCTAAGAAATGACTTGAAATGCTTGCAAAATAGTTTGAATTGATTGGCTGGATTGGTAAGTTACTCTAAAAGCATAATGAAGAGCAAATGTAAATAAAATAGGAAACACTATTCTCCAAGGGCAGGTAGCAGTGATGTCCGTTCTGCTCGAAATGGACTGTAAAAAGCTTGTAGCTTTTTGTATAAATCATGCTCCCTTCAGCTCTGTGAAAGCTTTCAGTGGAGCTTTTGAATCTTAAACAGGCAAAGCAGTCATATCAGATGTAGCCTTTTTTCTTGCTTTCTCCTTCCATGGGGCACGTAAGAGTAACCAGATGCAGTAGATGCTGAGCAAAGAGCTGTAGTCCCCACTGCCCCTGTCACCACTGCTGATCCGTGTCATTATGTAGCTCATTCTTGTACTTTTCACAGTTCTAACGACCGATCTGCTGTGTTGCTGAATGTCATTTTTAATCTGCAAGAGCTGCCTTTTGGGTTTTCTGTATGTATTTCCACTTTTCAGCTTTGAGAATGTCATATAATAGATACAACTCATAAACATTGTGAATTACAGCTCCCCACAAGACAACAGCTGGATTTAGTGCTGAATGTGTTTATCAGATTGGGTTTTGTAGCATATAGGCCAAAATTTTTTGTAAGAACAATGAAAGATTTAGTTTTGAGACTTAAATCCCACCTTGGCACTAGATACTCTTGCCTTGCCAAGTCCGCATTGGTATCTTGATTTTTTTTTTAAAGAAAAATTGAACCGATAGCATTTTCTGTTTAATAATTGATTTGAAACAAATTTGGTCATGTGGCTGACAACTGTGTGCAGAATTGACTTTTGTGGCACTAGTGGCTTTGAATGAGTGAGTGTTCCCCCTCTGAGCCTCCTTGTGTATTTATTAGCAGTTCCTAAACCCATTGCAATTACTGATTAAACACGTTTTTCATCTTTACAAACTGCTGGTGCTCCTAAGAAGCTTTCAGGCTGTGTAATGAAAGAAAAAGGAATCTTTTATTGCAGTTTGAGGAAGAGCAGATTCTTTGCAGCAAGTACTTAATGATAACCCGGAGGACGCCAGCATTTTGTCCTACTCACTATCCCATGCTGGTTTCTTGTTTAAATCAAGATTAATTTTGGTGCAATGTCTATTACAGTGTTCTGTTTCCTTCTCTGGACAGTTACGTTTATATGAACTACTTATCCATGTCCTTATAGTTACTGTTAGGTTCTTACGCTTTAGATTTGACTTGATTTTTATGGTGGATTTGGAGACAACGATGAATTTCACTGGGAGTGTCATCGTAATTCTAATTTTGCAAATATTGAGGAGAAGAAATGGGCGTCACTGTAGTGCACAGATTGTGGAATCTTTGATTTGGAGCTGCAGTGTTTGGAACAAACTTCTGACTTCAGTTCTGCATTGTGGTTTTCTTTTGCTTTTGTAATTGATACATAATTTTGACCTGAAGCATTGAAATGTCTGGATTCAAAATATTAAAATCAATTGATTCTACTTGTGCAGAGAAAGAGGAGCTTTATTCTACTCCGGTCTCCCTTTGACTGCTTCCGGTGAAGACATCTGCCAAATTCATCTCAGATGGTGAACCCTTAGCCCCCAGACGTGACGTCTGGGCAGAAGTGCAGCAGCCAGCTGTTTGCAGCTGTGCAGAGCCTGCCCTGGCGGTGGGGTGGAGACCAGCCCTGCTTCGCCTTCATCCCTAGGGATGAGTCATGGTGCTGATATTGATGTGTGGTGGTCTTTGTAGTTTGGAGCCTGGCTGATGAGACTCTGGGGTCCAAGAGCTGCCAGGATGGAGAGGATGGGTGTGAGGCCTCTTTGTTGTACGTTAGGAGAGGGGGCTGTTCACTCAGGCAGCCTTAGCTTGGAATTACCTTCCCCTGGTGCCTTGTCAGCTGGTGTCTGCTGGCATTTGGGAGACCATGGCAGGCTCATCTATTACCTGAGCTGTTGCTCACTGGGCTGATTGCAGAGATTGTGATAAACTTAGTCTAGGGTGGGAAGTCTGTTTTCCCTGACATTGCTCAATAAGCCATATATATTCCTGTACACAGGCCTACAGACCTCATGGGATAATGCATTTACAAATCCCTAAATAATCCTTGCCTTAAACTTCTCGAGCACTCTTTATATATGTGGGGAGTGTAGCCACAGACCTCTTTCAGTGTAGTCAGTTTCTGCTGCTCTTTCTGTAAAGCCCACATGATTCACTTCTCAATCTGCTCTGGGGTGGTACAGTCAGAAGTAGTGCAGCCCAAAAATACATTGACTCAAAGTGTGCCTCAGTCCTGCTTTGCTGCCTCCCCCTTGGATTCCCAGAGCTGTGTGGGCTGACTTGATCTGTTATGGGTGGGTGTTGGCTTCGTCAGAGAGAGCTGGGCCAGCAGCCCAGGAGCCACCGTGTCATCAGCTGAGGTGTGGGAGGAGCCTCCCCTGAGATCACATCTGCTGGCATTGCCCCTGCTGGGACCCAGCTGTGCAGCAGGGCTGGAGGAGGGGTGCAGAGGTTTCGCACATCTTGTCTTGTTGGAGAAACCTTGGTGGTGTTGAATTCCTGCCTCTGTAGAAGCAAAGGTGAAGGTGATGGTGTTTTGTAGGAAGAGACAGAACAGGTTCACTACAGCCCATGGGGACAGAGCATACCAGGGAGAAGGGATGAGTTACCACGATATATTTGTATACTGAGGAACTGTCTTAATATATAATCTGTCTGCCATGTTGTGTGACTTTGTTTCAGAAGCCTCTCCTTTTTCTAGCTGCTTTCTAAATGCATAAAACAGGAATGTTTGCAAACCAAGTGCTTGCAGTTTGCGCAGATCCATCTCACACATTAAGCATTCGCCAGGACCGCTGACACATGGCTCTCCAAGCAGCCAGCTGGCCACTGCCATATATAAAAGTTTTGGCAAAATTGTAGAAACAGATTTCACTTGGGAGAGAAAGATGCGCTGGCTTGTCTGATGAACAAGGTGGAGTCACCGCCACAAACCCCAGCGCTCCTGTCCCCATCTCTCCCTCCTTCCCTGCATCTTGAGCCTTTTTGGGAGGTGCTATAGTTGTTTTAGTAACTCCTCCAAGCATACACGTGTGTACGTATACAAGCTTGGGGTGTATTTGCTTTCCAGCACTAAGGCTATGAGGTTTTCTGAAGAACTGAGGTTTAATACATGTGATAGTGCACCCTTTGGTCTGGTGGGACAGCAAAACTAAGCCAGAAATTATCTTCAATGAGAAAAAAAACCCTCTAGCTATCAAAGGGGACTGCTGGTGTAAATTTGTGGGAATGTTTTATGTGAGACTTTGAACCTCTGAAATGCCATCCTGACACATTGGACTTTGTGCTTTTCTACCACTCTGAACCTGCCTGTGGTGCACGCAGCAGTTGTTCATACCAGTATGCACTGGTATTGTGGGCATGAGCAGTTATTGTTTGGAAAAATGTAGGCTAAAAATAGATATGACTTGTTTCTGGATGGGGATTTCTTTCCCTTTTCCTACCAACATGTGCAAGCACGAGCTGTACTGTTTTCAGGTAACCTTTTTCCTTTGGACCACCGAGAATTCATCTCAGAAGCTTCTCGGGGAGGATGCCTCGTGACATTTATGTTGTGAAAAAGGCCTTATTGCCTGTCTTCAAAGTCACTTGACAATATTGTGCTATCTCTGTGAGACTGAAGAATATAAGCACTAATACGAGTGAGACAATCGTCACTGAAGAATAAGCAGAAAGATTGGAAAGCTGAGATGAAAATGCAGCTCCCAAAGGAATGACGAAACCTCCTTGGCTCCTTGTCTGGGGCAGATGTGTTTGGGGGTAAAGCAGGGAGGTAAAGCAGTACTTGGGGGTGTGGTGCTTTACCCTGCATAACTCAAAGAGCAGAGAAGGATCCCCACAGGGTCACAGATTCATTCCTCCTGAACTTCAGCATCTCCCCCATTCTTGATGGTGCCTCCTTCCCCACCAAAACAGACTCCATCCCCTCAGACCTCTATTCTGGAATTACCCACCATCTTCTGCATTCCTGAGTCATGTTTCCAGGTATTCCTTCCCAGCTTTCAAAGGCTCCCTTTCTGCCACCGTCTTCTGGCTCTGTTCCCGGTTGTCTACCAGCTGTGCAGTCTGCCCCTTGCTGGTTCTGCACCCCAGATGTTTTCCTTCTTTTTTCTTTAAAGAGAAGGACATCATTGTTGCCCTAAGAGCAATACTGCTCCTGCAGCCCCTCCCTGTATGGGGAATCTTAAACAGGAGTCTCCAGCCAGGCTGGAGACCTTGGTTGACCGCTGGCAGGGAGTTTTAGTGGTGCTCTGCTGGCTCGGCTGTGATGGCAAACTGCCACGTGAATTACCTGGGCTCAAAATGTCAAGGAAATTTATTCAGTTTCAATTAATCTGTGAAAATACCTTAGGAGCTTATGTGAGAATCAGAATCTGATGTAAAAGGATTTCACATGATGAGACTCCTGATGCAATAAAATGTCAGAAATCCTCCATGTTTCTAAGGAATGCAGATACCTTTGTGAACCTGGAAGGGCAGGAGCTATGGACAGTGGTTCTGTCATTGATGTCCAGGGCTGGGAGGAAGGAGAAATGGGGCCACCTTCTTTAACAGTACCCCGATGTCAGATGAACTCCTCTGGGTTATTTCACTACTCTCTGAATATATTTCTGAGAATTCAGAATCCTGATTTGGGTGTAATAGAGCCTAGAATTGTTTAAGGACGGGAAGCTTTATTGGGTGTGGGATCAGTTTCATCTTGTTGCACCAACGGTGTGTTAATATTTTCCTCTAGTTAATATTTAAGTAGCCTGGTGATTATTTCTAAGGAAATGAGTTCAAACTATTGGCGATGTTGGCGAGGAACAGAACGACAGTGCGCCGGAGTAATTTCTTTCTGGTTGTTTTTTATTGGAAACCATGATTTATGTTTCACTGTAAAGCATGCAGGGAACTTTGCAGATAGTGGTAATTCTGCACTTGTTAATTACTGTAGATCTTGTAATTTGTGTGTTGCTTGATGCCCTCACTGATATTGAGTTGTCATAGTAGAAACCTGTGCGGTTTTGGTGCGGGGACTCACGTTTTGGGATGAGGGGAAAGGCCCTGGGTCCTTTGTAGTCGGGTGGAGAAGGCTGTGGTGGGGTCAGTGGGAATGAGGAGTGCAGCATCCTGAGAGTGCAGCATCCTGAGAGTGCAGCATGTGTGATCTCCTGCTCTGCTTTCCTTCCATAATCCCTGATTTTAATGGATGTTTTCCCTGTGATTTTTTTTTTTTAAACACTAAGGCTGTTTAAAATGAATCCGTTGTAATCCATGTAGCAAAGCTGTGCAAGTTCCTCATAATGCCTGTTGGGTTGTTTTTTGAATGAAGATCCCTAATCTGTTATCTGTCTATGTCTTTAGAATAAATTTTTGTAGCTGGGATTATCTCCTCCCTGGGTAATTATGTCACAGTTCATTTTTGAGACAGGGGCCAAATAGCAAAATAAGGAAGAGGAGGTTGGAGATGGGAAAAGCATGGGATCAGCCCTGAAAGAAGAATAGCATTTATTCATGCTGAAATGTAAACAAGCCAAAAAGTTTTCAGCTAAACAAAGCATTTCTTTGAAGCATGTTCTTAATTCTTTTTCAAAATATAGTTCCACTGCAAAATTAAGTGTTTGTTCAGAACAGAAAAATAAAATATTTATTTTAAGGCTGATCAAAGCGAACGTGTTAACTTTTCAAATAATTTTTTTTTTAGCTGAAAATACTTGACGTATTAGACTAGATTTAATCAGATTCAGACTGGCCTTTTTAAAGAAACCCCACAGACTAACTTGTGTGTATCCATGGCAAATCTTGCTACCTTTGTCTTCTGATGAAAATAACGTAACATTTAAAATGGAAGAAAGAAGTTCCAAGTGAATGGTACAGTGTGGGATAGAGGGATTCAGCAATCCCGTGTTTCTAATTGCAGATCAGGAGGAGGTGGTTTTGGTAGCAGGGTGGAAATATTACACTCAAAGGGAGCCATCTGTTCCTCTTTTAGAAGGAGGGTTGCACGAAACGCCTGAAATAAGGCATCAGTCACTGTCTGCCAGTGGGTGATGGAGGCCATGGTCAGTGATGCGAACCAGCCCTGGCAGAGCAGTCCTGCAGAATTTGTTGGCATTTCCTCCACCTCTGAATCTGCCTCTTTGCACCTAGGTCAAGGAGTAACAGCACCCTGTTTAGGAAAGGCTCATGTAGAGTAGGAAATTGTTCTATTAATTGCTATTGAGGTTTTAAAAAACTTGTATCACTTTGATCCAGGAAGCTGTGTGGTGTTCAGTAATCTCAGACTGTGCCCTGGAGAGGTGTCTCCAAGAAGAGAAGCCAGGAATAATTAAATTTATAGTTAACTTTTTTCCCCTTTCTTTTTGGTTATGCTACAAGCACAGTAAAAGTTTTATAGGCTTCATAAACCTGACTGGCACATACCTTTCCTCCAACCTGAAGGATCACTATATATTACAGTGCTGGGCAGAGATCAATAGTACAGTAACAGCACTCACAAAAGGCTTAAGACCCAAAAGATGCGCTAATGAGAGAGCACATTTTGCATCGTGAATGTGAATTACTCTCCTGCAGCCTGAGAGCTGGAGAAGGGGAACGTTTTTATTCAGTTGTTCTTGCATCGTGTCAGTCACAAGAACTGAGGGCTGGGGTCAGACCTTCACTGAAAAATGATGAAAAACTGCTTTTGAGGATGTGTTCATTGTTGTGGGATTGCACTGTGAGTGGGTGGATTTGGGTCAGGCCATGTTCAGTCCCCAGTCTGAGTGTTTTGCAAAACTTTTGGAAGCTGACTTTCCAAAAAATCCTGTTGCTATGGGTACTTGAAGGTAGGAAACTTAACCTGTCATCTTTGAGCAGTGTTGTCTAGCTGAGGCTAGATCCAAACTCTCTATGTGTACCAATAGGGAAAACCCTTTTGATAGGACTTGCCTCTCTGCTGAACAATGGAATGGCATTAGTTGCATTTTGGGAAATTTCTTCCAAGATGTCGGGTTGTGTGCCAGGGACAATCCAACCACCTAACTGATGGAATAGTCAGGATTTGAATGCTGTCTCATGCTAAAATATTTACTTGCAACTTTTATAGAAGATTCTTGCAAAAAAAAAGTTATTTAAAAATTGAAACACTGTGAAAATATTGTCAAGATAAGAATTTGCTTTGTTGCAAGCAAATGATTTTGTGACACGTTTTTGAAAAAGATTTTGAACACCTTAGCTAGGAGGTTGTTTCAGTTTTATCTTACTCCATACTACGAGGGACAGTTTCACAGACATCTTGTGGGTGTTATTTTGTTTTGATTTGTTTGTTTTAATTGAAATGCTGCATACTGCCTCTTTTTTTTTTTTTGTTTTCCTTGCTGCACAATATTAAACTGAATGTTAAGAATAACACACAAGCTGCTCGTTTCCCAAAACTCTGTGGCTGAAAAAGATTCTCAAAAGTGAGCTTATTTCTATTTGAGGAAAATACCAATTTTCCTTTGGTATTTGAATATCAAATCTGAAGGAAGCTTAAGGCTTGCTTTCAGCATATTGCTGTCTTCTGGGCAGCAAGCTGTTATCAGCATAGGTACTTCCTCCTTAGATCCTGTGGTCTTGTGTGTTCTGTGCAGTCCTTGGAGAGCAAAATGAGGACTTAGCAGAAAGTTATGTGATGCCTCTGCCATCTGCTCTAATTTTCACTTTTCTGCTTGTTTCCCCCTCTTTTTTTTTTTTTTCTTTTTAGTATTTGAGTTTAAAAATGTCAACCAAGAGAAAAAGGAATTTTTAATGGGTAGTTCCAAATATACGGAGAGTTCTCCTTGCTGTTAACTCTGGAGTGTGTGGGACAGACTTCCATGTATCATCTCTTCCTGGTTTTGTCCCTCGTGGATTTCCCTATTGAACTGCACATCTTTTTCACTTTGCTGGGTGAACTCTTTCTCGTAAAAACATTCACTGAGATTAACAGTCCAACCCATCCTGATGTTCACAGGAGATATTCTGCAGGGCTTATGGTGGTTGAAGGTAGTTTGTCTGCTAAAGGGTAAATGTAGAGTAAATGGCTTTCTGTGTATTCTTACCTTTCATTTCTTTCCAGCAGCTTTGCTAATATGGGCACCCTGCAGAAATATATATGTGACTATGTATGTGGCTTGGTGGATATCTAAAATTTAAACAATTTTCTAAACATGTGCCAGGAATGAATGTGAAAACACCAAATTTGTCTGGATCCTTCCCAGAGCTGTTAAGAAAACACTTTGTCTCCAAAACTGAGAATTTAATGGGTTTGCAGTCTTCTTAGCCCCACTTGGCTTATGTGATAGATGGATGTATATAGATGTAAAAGAGGCCTATATAAAGCATGCATACATGCACAATAGCTACACATGCACATAAACATTTACAGTGTGCATTAAACTTCTGATTGATTTAGGCTTCAGAGAGAAGCCCGGGGTATAGATTTTTCAATGCTTCTCACAGTAGTATTTCTCCTTTTGTGTGGGAGGAAATAGCCACTGTAAAAGCAGACTCCACTGGAATAATTAATAGCAATTAGGTCAGTATGTTTATAAGTAGCCTAACAAAGTGTCTACTGAAAAATAATCAGTGAAATTGTGGTAGTTCTGCAGGGGAACCTGTGTGG
The DNA here is from genome assembly GCA_013397935.1 of Dasyornis broadbenti. Classification (NCBI taxonomy): domain Eukaryota; kingdom Metazoa; phylum Chordata; class Aves; order Passeriformes; family Dasyornithidae; genus Dasyornis; species Dasyornis broadbenti. Next base: position 284,156 of record VZRN01000404.1, read on the forward strand.
AGAATGAAGGCACAGGGGAGCACCAGTCAGCGAGATGTGCGGTCCTCTAGCACTTAGCAAATCAGCTGACAAAGGGAGCTTTGAAAAGAAAATCAATTTAGGTGAAAAGAACGCATTTATCAGAGCTTGATTAATGATGCAGATCTATTGCTGGGAAAACAAAGCTTTTCACCCAGCTGTTGCCGAGTGCTGTCTGTCCCCAGGACACTGCGTGTACCGGGGTCTGTCCTGCGGCGCGGGGCACGCACGGAGCACGCCCTCAGTCACCTGGCCAAGTGTGGGGTTGTGCATCCTTGGGGATCCAAGGGTTTTCATAAGGAGTCTCTGAATGGTATCTAAGAAAAGAAAACTGATTATGAATTGGTTTAAATCCACAATTACTGGGCTCTGCACCCCCTTGGGAGCTGTTTGCAGTGTACAGCTCAAAAAGGCTGAACCCCCACAGCCTTACAGGCTTTGCAGCAGCAGGAAAATTAGAAGCTGGAGGATTAGGCGTACAGCCTATACAGGAGAGCCTGTGTATGTTTACATCCTTTCTTCAGTTCCTCATTAGTCTTCAAACTGTGGTGGTTTTTGTTTGTTTTGGGTTTTTTTTAAACCTGATTCTCAAGAGTTTTGTGACCCCAAGAGTTTGTTACTGTAGCAAGGAAATGATGCTCTTTTTATTTATTTTTTTTTTTTTTTAATTTTATGAGCAGTAAATGTTAAATAAATTGAATTTTAATGTTTGGTATGGTCCCAAAGGTATATAAAACCATTAGCTAATGACCATAATGATGAACAGATTTTATTTAAATTTGGAATAATATTTGATCTGCTGTGCTATTAACAGTGATCCTGTTAAAAAAAATCTCTCTATAAATATGAAGCAGTAAGTGTGATTAATGCAGGCAATATGAAGTTGAAAGCGGTATAATCTGTTTGGACTGGAATTTACTTCTGTGCAAGCTTAGATGCTGAATCTAGCTAGAAAAGCTTCCTAGTTTGTAAAAGCAGAATAGCACATTACCCTACCTTTATCTCTTCCTTTGGAATATTCTTCCCTTAAGTTTATCTGGGTGATAGAAGGGGATTAGTAATTATCACAGAATGATCTTCCAGGATTTAAAATTCATAGCTTTGCACATCAGAGGTCTGGGGTTTTCTTTGAAGGGATTTCAAAATCTACGTTAAAAATATTTTAACTATGTTTATGGCATATATATTGATGCCTTTTCATATATTGTCACAGAGGAAATCGCCAAGATTTCATTTTTCTTCAAAAATTGTTTTTAATTAATAAAAATATGTGCAACGTTTATGAAACAGAAAAATCAACTACTTGTGTGGTGTCAGTTACCAAAATCTGCTCAGAGAGATCTTGTTCACATGAGTTTCAGAGTTCAAAAAACATATTTATGTACTTGCATGTAAGGCAGAGCCTTGAGCCATGTCTGTGAGGTTATTCGGGTTACAGATGCTGCAAAAAACCAAGAGTGCTGTAGATCTGGGCTTGGTGCTCCGGCACTTAGAGGACCCTCCCTGGTCCCTAGGGCTCGGAATGCTGCGAATCTCACCTGCTCACACGAAGTGAGGATTTCCAAAAGACCTTCTGTGCGGCTAAAATCTCATTTAAATCTTTTTGTGTGGTGCTTGGGGCTGGATGCAGCCTTCACTGCTGTTTTAGGCTTCCCCTGTGCTTTTGAGGGAGTGAGAACAAGGAACCTGGGTTGTAGGGGCTTTCCAGGGTCCCGGTTAACATCTGGAATTGCACATGGAAGGAAATTGCAAGCCCATAGAGGCTCTGGAGAACAGATGGAGCATGTATCCCATAGTTAAAGGGATATCATTATCTTGAAATACAATCAAATTAAATAACAACTGGCCTAAAAGTCTTCTATTGTTTCTAACCTTGGCTGTCCTGCCATTATTTGTTTTACAGCCATGATGTATGAGAGAATAAGGTGATACACATATCACCAAATTGTTGCACTTCATGTGGGCACTGCAGATCCCAGCCAGATGCTGATGATAAATCCAAAGAAATTTTCCTTTTATCTTTTTTAGCATTAGTGAACCGAGGTGCTGTTTGGGCCAGGAGTGGTTGGGGCACTCTGTTAAAGCTTTATGTCCTTGTGACATCGGTGAAGGCAGCTCTCAGCTGAGATGAGGCTGCAGTGATCACCCACAGCTTTGGAAGTCTGCAGGGGAGGACTGAGCTGGGCCTGTCTTGTGCCTTGCAGACTCCAAAGCACAAGGCTCTGCATCACTTGAAGATGTGTCGTGCCATATGAATCTGGCAAAAAAAGCCCCGTTAGCATGGGAACATGGCCCCCTTCATCCTCAACTTTGGTAGAGCTGCTCATGGGAGAATTTTGGGGTGATGCCTTTCCTAGCTCAGCCCTTCCATTCAGATTTAATTTGTGTATCAATCAAGAAGCTTTTAAGCGGCCCTTTAAATATCCCTGTGAAGAAGTACTGACTGTTCATGAGGGTGAAACTGTTGCAGTCTCTGGTAATCCTCTATGTCACCAAAATGTCCTAGAAGTCCTACAGGCACTGGGGCTCCCTGTGGGATCTGTGTCGGATGGGCAGCCACAGGAGCAGAGACACTGCTGTTCTGTAAATGTTTGTGTGTGGGACCTGGCAAAGGAAGCTGGGGACGTTCAGCTGTAAGGACTCGTGTGTTAAAAACTGAATTAATGTATTGTCATACAGATTAGAATGGAAAAACACACAGCCAGATCTCTAATGTCTTCTCTTGACTGTGCACATTGAATAGTAATTATTTTATGAAGATAGTACATGGTAAATATTTATAAACAAAACAGGCAAACAGTGAGACCAGAGTGAATAAATAACTGTAATATTGAAGTCCTGTTTCAGAATAAGGTACAACTGCGTTCCTTGCTATAATCAATACTTCTCTTTTACTTTCACAGAGAGTTACAGAGTTGTCAGTATTCGGTTCCAGTGGGATGGCACTGGATATGTTCTGGCTAAACTTTGGTTTAATATCAAGGTAGTATTTGTGTTCCATGCATAAAAGCAAATAATCTCTATATATAGATCTTTTTTTGGTATAGTAATTACTGCTTCTTCACCAACTGTAGGAGCTATTAAGCCCCACCTAATGAGCAGTTTCCTACACTATAGTTATTATGCTCTATCTTAATAACACTTATCTCATCAAATACCTTTCTTCCTTTGGAAAAGAAGTGTCTAAATTCATTACACGTTTTATAGCTACTGGTCAGAAGAGTTTAATCCTTTTATCTTTTAAAGCAATTCTAGTTTCTGTTCTCAGGTGCATCCGGTTCTGTTTACATTTTTTACCCTCTTCAACTTGTCTTCTCTGGCCACCTTAGAACATAAACTTGCTTTACCTGAAGGGCTGGAGCTGGGACGTTCATCTGAAATAATGACTTAATGCCAGGCAAGGCAGGTGTCCTGCTCTGAGGGCAGATGCCTGTAAAGTGTAAATTTTATTCTTTGCCTTTTAATCTAACAAATTTTGAGAAGTGGCTTCTGGCAGGTTGTTTTTGGGGTTTTTTTGTTGCCATTCCTTTTTCCAGTAATTTAGACTACCGTATTTTGAGACATCTGAACCAGTAGCTACCAAATTAGAAAGGAGCCCTGCATTGTGTGGTTCAGTGGGGAGCAGCTTCGAATAGAAATGTCCCAAAAGGATGAGGCAGCATTGCCAGGTCTGGGAGTTTTATGACTGTAGTCAGGGCTAAATCAAGGAATAGATAAGAGAGAAATTGAAGTAAATCCTATGGTTAGTTAGTTTTCCTTTTAAAAATTCTTAACAGTTTTGAACTGCATTTGCAGAAGCGTTATTAAATAAACTCAGGCTGTGGCATGTTTGCTTTAGGACCTTGTTTAGCAAAGCGCTTAAGTAAATACATAATGTGAAGCCCATGAATGGTATTATATCTGTGCAATGAATGGAGCACACAAGTGAGTGCTCACTGTCCAAGATATGAGGAGCCCTTGAACTGGAGCTATTCACACAATTAAAGTTAAACATTTGCTGAAAAGACATTGGATTATTCAGCTATTTAAAGTAAAGCATGTGCCTAAGTACTTTGCTGAATCAGAGCCTATAAAAAGAAATGTTCACAAAAACATGTGAATGCTGAAAATGGAAACTAATCTCTAGTTAACTGATATTGTGTGGCTACACAAGTGAGCTAAAGTGAGGCCACTGTTGGCTGGGTTAGCTCTGTGTGTCTCACATCCGAGCTCCAGGCTGTGAGCTTTGCTCAGGAGTGTTTGTGCTGGCTGCCTGGGGTGAGTAAAACTGAGGTCTATTCTAGGGCAATAAATCCACTGCTTAGTTTGCAAGTCATCATACCAGGAGCATTACGCTACATGATATGCATGCTATAAAATGCAAGGCTTCTCTGAACCACTTAATCGAGGCATAAACTGGAGCTGTGAGGTAAACTCTGGAGGCTGAGTGTGAGTAAAGATCAATAAGATGTGTCTCAGTAACTCTTAAATTAATAAACTTCTGCTACTGATTTACTAGCTTCTCTGTGTTAGTGGAGTTATAAGTGGTTACATCCAGAATTTACTTCAGAATAAGCCCTGCTTGCATTTTTGCTGCTGTGAAAACCTGACAAGACCAGAAGTAAAAGTCAGCTAGTATCAGTCACTGATAGTTAAAAAGAGACATAAAAGCATTGATGCGACCACTCTCAGGAAGTTTTGCTATTTGCATGAGCTTCTGTCCCTTAGAAAACAATCTCCTCCCAAAGGTGTGCACCAGGTTGTGTTTGTGAGAGCAGGGCCTTGTACAGGACACATCGCAACTGCGGAAGAACCAGGAGTGCTCTATGTGCTTCTAAAGCAGTCATTAAAAATAGGCCTGGAAAAGATCCAAATAGATTCTATTTTACCAGAAAAACACCCACCACCTTTTCTGTTGCTAGATAGCAGGAAGTATATAGGTGTCATCTAGAGTGTAGGTGTCACCCCCGTTCTGAGATAAACAGCAATCCATGGATTTTCATTGTTTTGTGTATAAAGACAATGAAGCGGCTCTGAGCGGAGCACTGAAGGGCGTTTGGCCCTTGGACACTCGAGTGGATCCATGTGTATTAGCCCAGCTCTTGGTATTGATGGGTTTGGTTGCTTTTGTTATTTCCCCTGGCACTGGATTCTGTTTTGTTTTTGTCAATGAAGTCAGGTACTCTGGAGTACTGCCAGGATCAGTTGCTCAAAGGTAATGAGGCCGACCAAAACAGATCAGTGGAGATTGAAAAGAGATAGTCATTTTAACATTCTCATTTACCTTCTGGCTCAGGGATTTTTTAATTTTTTTTTTTTTTTTTTTTTTTACGTATCTATATGTTTCCAAATTTTCCTCTGAAACCACAGAGCCTGGAAAGTTTCTAGTTTAAAATGCTGGACATAATTCATTCTCATGAGACCAAGACTTCAGTCTCTTGAGTCCACCAACTATGGCTTTAATAACATCATTAAATTACTTAAGACATACTCTGTAATTTGGAAGGTTGTGTTTAATTATATATTTTGGTCCTTGTTCCCAAATACCGCTTTGCAATTGCCTTAAAATACTCAGAATACTCCTAACTTGTTCTTATATGTTTGTACCGGAAAGAAATTACAGTCATGGATTGAAATCTATTTTGCATTTTACTTTGCGCAAAATAAAACCAGAAAGTCAGTCTGCTCCTCAAAAGGCTCATCCTGGTTTCAGTGTAAGGTCATAGATACCACAGGAATACAGACAAGTGCAATGGTGCAGTGGGATGACGTTGCTCAGCACAGTAGGAATTGATCTTGTCCCCACAGTGAGCCAGTTGGAATCTGGATTTTTGTAGATGAAACTATTAAGGGTTGACCTGAAGGAAAAAAAAGAACTTTTTGGAATATTTATATGTAGTACTTAGGCTGGATCTGTTGATCTGTTTCCTCCCCTGCATTGCTTTTTGGATGCTGCAAGTCCATTGACAAGTTCTATCAGAGCTGAAAGAAGAAATCTAGGCTTTTGGAGGATATCTGTGATTTTGGAGAGACAGGATTCCTTTACTCTGATCCAAGGAATATCCTCTAATTAAGTCAGTGGAGGTCTCTGTTTGTGTTGATCCAGTGTTCTCATTGAATCTCCAGCCTGGCTGATTTCTCTAAACAATAGTTCTGGGTAGTTGTGACCTTCCCTCAGGAGAAAAGTTGTCCAGCACCACTGCCTTTACTGATCAAGACGCTCTGCAAATGTCTGGATTGAGAAATCTGCATCTCCAGCAAGGGAAAATGCTGTGTCCTGAAGATCACTTGCAATCTGCCTCCAGAAGGCAAATAAGGACTGGGCTGGGCGCTTGGTGAGCTGGTATAAGAAGTAAGCTGCAGATTGAGACTTGGAGAGCAATTACATGGGAACAGTCTTAAAAAAAACAAACAAACAAACAAAAAAGCCACACGCAATGATTACTCAAGGTTTGATTTCTTCAGCACTCAATACCTTTCTGAGCAAGGTGAAAACTGTTTTTAAGGCTCTGAGAGGTGACTTTCTGAGGTGTAGTGACTCATGCTTGTCATGTCAGTATGTGTTATCCAACTGTTTCTTTTGGCATGAAAACCTGTTACTTTTTACTGATACTGAAAAAGTGTGGAAAACCAACCAAAACCTGAGATTCCTTCACCTGGAACAGAGCAAGCTTCAGCAGTGTTTTGGAAATACAACAAGGGTTTCCTTGATTAAGGGAACTGTTTACAAACCTGAGTCACCATCAAGGATATCAGGAGTTAAATGAGATAATTTATTTTTGATGAAAATCAGAAATAGCAAAATCTGGTTTCTCCTCTGTACATTAATATGCCAGTTAAGCAACTGGAAATACTGTTCAAGGAACATCTAGTTTGTAAATGAATAAGAATTTCAGGCCTGGAGTAGAGAATCTCTACAAACTATGCAGCGAAGGCTGCTCTGTTGGAGTGTGTGGTTTTGCATAACAGGTGAACTGAAAATGATGGGTATGACAGGAGCTATATTTAAATGAGGCGAGTTGAAAGCAGTGCAAGAATAGAGGAAAATGATATACACAAATCACAGTGAATTCTGTCCTCCGCAGATCTATTTCTTTTGTCACAAGCAAAAATTGCTGCGATGGAACATGAGGAACTAACTTTTGTGACCGAATGAGTCGAAACAGTAGTCTGAGTTTGGCAAAGGTACATGCCTTGTGGCATGTGAAGGGGAAAGAAACAAATATCTTCCAGAAAAAACTGAGCAAAAGAATGGTTTCATTTTCCAGGACTTCAGAAGGATTTTTAAGGGTTTTTTTCCATATGTAGAAGGAAACTTCAAGGTCACAATATCCAGTGTTTTAGGTCAATACAGTCATAGAATTTCTGAACAAGAATTTGTCATGAAAGGTCAAAGTTGGGATGAAAAATACTGTGAATGGGTCTTTATCCAACCAAGTTTCTGGTTCTTTTCAAGTATTTTTGCATGTATTTTGGAGCTTCAGCTACCATTGGCTTAAAGAAAGGATCAGGAGAGTGTAGAGTGAGTGATGTTGTTTTGTACAGCACTGGCTGGACTGCACCAGTGTGGTGTCAGGATCATGTGCTTTCCAGTCTCTGGTACTGGAAAAAATATTGTGGTGATTAAAATCATAGCTTAGGGCATAATCAAATCAGACGAGAGCCCCACAAGGCTGTGGTATCTTTATATTCCCAAGGGAAAGTCCTGCTGTTATCAAACTCAGTGCCAGGCTTGTCACTTCAGTGGCACCAGTCTGCATGTACCTTAACCTTAAATACAGCACTAACTATGCTTCAGTTTTACTTCTTGATGTTACTGAGATGATTTGAATGTTTCATGTCATGTTTCTGGTTGGAGTCATTAGGTGGGGCATACAATAAATTTCATATTTTTATTTAGGGAGTTTTCACTTCCATTAGTCAAGGCTTAAAAGCACTCATGCTTTAAATAGCAATTTACCTTCTTTTTAATTTGCTGTAAAAGTTGAAATGTGCTGTTCTTCCATATTTCCAGACACCAGTAATCTTAATACTATGCTGCATTGAAGTGAATCTCCTGTTTGCATTGTTTGGGTTTCTTTCCCCATTTTCTTTTATACTGTGTGAATCCTGTGTCTGTCCTTGTTACGTCAGACTTTCACAAGGGCTGCTCAGGTTGATCTCCAAGCTCATCCTTTCAGTGAACATCTACTACTTGCCAGTTTTTCCCCCTGAAGAAATTTCCTATATATTGAGCAAAAGTGGTAAAAATGATGTGTTTTTTGGTTACCTCTCAAGGAGCTCCTGCTGGGATGGGCAGTGTGCTGTGTTAGCGCTGCATCGGAAAGAGCTGCATTTTTCCTAAGTAGAGCTTTGTTATGAAGTTCATTTGACTGAAAATATTTTGCATGCTTAACTATCTGCTGGTGAATTTTTCTATGCCAAGTAATGTGTCAGGAGCTAGTGGAGCATACTAAGTTAATTACTTGTGTGCACACTGTGAAGGAAAAGCAAACAGCAAGGCACCGGTGATACGAAGAATGAGACTTCATTTCAGTCACCAGAGATTGTGTTGTTAATGAATCCGCTCAATCAGCAGGGAATTGGTAACGTAGATAAGCCCAGGTATGGCTGTGTACTGATAGGAAGATTAGTCCCTCAACCAAAACATTGTTTTTAGTGAGAGTTTGCTAATATTGAATAGTTTTTCAAAAGCACCGGTGAGGTAAAGTAACAGCCTGAATAATTATGGCTGTCTCAAAAAGACATCATCATGATGATGATCTTCTAACGTGCTCTGCAGACGCCATATAAATCCAATATCTTACAGATTTCACAGTTAAGTGATACACTCCAGGTTCCATTTTTTTGGTATATGTCTCCATGGGCTGCCCAAATGCTGCTGTGACTGAAGAGCACAGGGAGGTGTGTTCAGAGCCAGCTGCTGCCTTCCTCACACTGGGCAGGGAGGGGTGTGGAAGCACTTGCCTTGCTCCTGAGCATCTTTGGTGGCACCGAGGGAAGAAGCTGCCACAGGAGGCACCGGGAGGCTGTGGGAGCTGCAGGCAGGGAGATGGAGGGACAGGTGATGCCCTTACATTGCCCCAGGGAAAATTCATCCCGGGAATGGCTGCATCTCAAAGCCGCACCTGCACTCTGGGGTGACCGTCCCTAAATGAACAGTTCATGCAGTGCTGGAGGAATGAACTTTTATCCCAGCTGGGGTATTTTTTTTTAAATTTTTTTTATTTAACTCAGTGTTTGAATGTGCACCACAGGTTCTGTGGGAGTGAATCTCCTGCAGCACTCGCCCCAACTCCATCCATCACAGCAGTTCTTCGCTGCCAGCTCTCTGCAGCAGCTGCTTTCCCCCCACAGCAGCTGCTCAGGTGTTTGTGTGCATTTCCGTGCCAAAGGCTAGTGCTGGCAGGAGGGAAGGGGCTCTGCCTGTCCTGGCTGGGCAAGGCTTTGGGGCAGGAGAGGTGCTGCTGCCAGTGCCCTCCTCCCACACTGACAGGCTACTACCTAAAACTCATCCAGACAGAATGGGTACCAGTGAATAAGATCCACCTTAGGATCATTAGGTGCTTTCTATGACTTTGATTTGTTGGGTTTTTTGGCTTTATTTGGGTTTTTTTGGTGGGTTTGTTTATTTATTTTTTCCTAACTCTGGACCTTCCTCTTTGGAAAACTAAAGCTGGTTTGGAACAGTTTAAGCCGTTTAGTGTAACATACTGGAAATGACAGATATAGAACAAAAACGAGAAAACCGGTTGTAAATGTTCTCTGTCAGCCACAGAAGCAGTGCCTTCTGATGGAATATCTCAGGCTGGACACTATGGCTGCTCATTGTCTTCCTATTCATTCCTCTTAAATTAATGGTAGAAACATAGACTGAATGTTAATAGAATCTGAGGCCAGGGTTCATGATGTGTCATTAAGTAAAAGCTGGCAATGTGCCACAGACTCTCCCGGGAGCGATTTTACTGGTGCATATTAGTGAAAGGGACAGCTGGATTGAGAAGGCTGCTGGAACAGAGCTGCCATTAAGAACTTAGTTGGGCCAAAGTTGATTTTCACCTAAAAAGGCAGTATCATGGCAAACCCAGTATTTGTCAAGATTTTATGAGAGATTTTGGGGACTGCAGCATTTTCTGTGATGTAGTTAAACTGTAAGGTCCTTATCTGGTGGCTGTCTCTGGTCAGGTTAGGATCAACAAGAGGTTTTAAAAAGCTGAGGCTGACATGTTTCAACAACAGATAATTTTATCTTCCTGGCTTTATTTTTAAAATCCACGCTCTCCTTAGGACACTTCTGGTTTTTGTAAATGTTAAACTTTCACCAAAGTAACAAGTGAAAATAATTTTTGTAGTAGGTTTCTTTTGAAATCATGAGGACTTTCCAGCAGTGCCTCTGGATAGGCTTTATTGATATCAGCCCTCCCTCCCTTTATTCCCTCTCTATATTGCTCTGTGCTCTCTGTGGGTGTTTTATTAACTTGCATCCTGGAAAAATTCAATAAAAATATACAATTTTTTCCTGTCTTTCGTCCTCCTTTTTTTTTGTTTTTTTCATGCTGGCTTTCAGAGACAGAGCTCTAGGGAGGACTTCTTTGGTTAGTTACGAGGAACAGATGGGAATCAAGAAAAGGTACTTTCTGTTCCTGTACCCACCCAAATTGGAGGTAATTAAGTTACAGTGAGGCATCATTTATGTTTGCAGTTTCTTTGGTGAGATCAAGCCTATTAAGGGTACATGTGAGAAGTAATAGGATTCAAGTCTGTGGTGCTTTGAGAAATAACCGGAACTGTGTTTTCTCTAAATGTGTTTGCAGGCACCCTGGCACCAGGGTCTGTAGTGGGGTAGTTGAGTCTTGCACAGGTTTTTATCTCCATGGCTCTCCTCAAGTTCTGAGCAATCCTTGCAGATGCTCCGATGAGACAGGTGAACTTCTCCTTTTATGATGGAAGGGAGTGAAATGGAGCGTGTAGCTCCTGGTGGTAGGGAGGAGACAGAGAAGCAAGATGGGAATTTTAGATTTCCTGACGTAAATGTCATGGCTTATTACTGTCACTGTCGTTCAGTGTTCATCTCTGAGCCCCTGGGCAGGTTCAGCAGCATGGGAGCATTGATGCTTCAGTAGGGTCTCAGTCAAGCCCTCAGACAACCCATGATCTCTGGTTTAAAAACCACAAAAGGGTTCCTGAGCCCATCCTGTCTGTTCTTGCACGTTTTCTTCCTGCCTGGCTACTCGTGTAGCCTGAGGTCTGTCTCCCACAGTTTCAGCTCAGCAGATGCTCCCAAGCTGCTGCCCAGTTTCAACTCCAGATCCTGTGGGGACTTTCACCTGCAGCGTGGTGGTAAGGTCACAGGCACAGAGTGGCAGGCTGGCTGCTCGTCTCCCTGACTTTTGCCTGCTCTGGGTGTCGGCAAGGGTGGCTGTAATTAGCACCAAGCCAAATTAAGATCCTCTTCCTTCCTTTTCTTTCAAAAAAGTCTCCTTGAAGCCCCCAAAGCCTTCATCTGCATCCAACAACTCCTGGGTGGGAAAGTTTCCTGCCCAATTTCTTCCTCTTGTTTGCTAAGATTTATTTTCTGAGAGCTTTTCTCATGCTGTGCTTTCTCCTTGGAGTAGCCCAGATAGAACTGTGGTTTACATCTACATTATACTTGTGCTTTTTCATACGTTTAATTCTGTGAAACACCAGACTCATTTTTTCTTTTATCTTTGCTCTTTGGAAGAAATGATGTTTCTTTTCTTTCTCCTGGGAAGGTTGATCACCTTTCTGGTGTGTTAGTGCCAGCTCTGGAAGATCTTGGCCTTGGAGAAGAGAGGATGAAGCAAGGTGTTACAGAGAAGGGGAGGTTAACCCACGGGGCTGCATTTGTTCAAGTTTGAGCTGCTTTGTGTTGTGTTTATCTCACATTGTTCAGTTTAAGCTTTCTGAGGCAGCAGCTGTTTGTGAGTGAGGGTTGGAAGCATGGAGCCCCTCTTCCTTCTGCTGCATTGGAGCACTACAGCAATATAAATATCCCTCCTGTAAAGGTCCATCATTACACAGCTATTGCCCTGTAAATGAAAAAAGAATAGTGGAAAAGGGAGACCCTTCTGCAGAGAGACTTCTCCTGGAGGTGACCTGTCCAAGCCACCCTTTCCCTGTCCAGGCACCCATTACTGAAATCTGTCTTCCCCCCAGCAACACAAAGTGCTCTCACTGAGCTACTGCATTGATTCATAATACATCTTCATTCTGTAATTTCCATTAGGATTTATACTTTTGAAAATTATATTTAGGAAAAAATCTATTTTTATGTCTGTCCCTGGTCTTCATGGGGCTTTACTCAGCTAGTATAGGAATAGAAGAAAGTTAATTTATGATGTCTTCATATAAATTAATCTCCTGTTTTTTCCTTATATTGTAAGTTATCACCTCGTTTATTATATGCAGCTCAGGGTGAGCAGTTTTTAAAAGGCCTCTGATAGTTATGAAATGAATGGTGCGAGATGTCAGATACATTTATTAAAAATGTAGAAAATTATAAAAAACAGAGGATGTAGAAGTACATTGTCTCAGTCACTTGCCACCAGCAGGCACTTTCAATATTACAATTTATCCTCCCACTCAGTGAGTTCTGCATGATAATTTCACTGATATTGTTGTGCTCTGTGCTCAATATAAATAATTTTGAAATATTACTTATAAAACTCAACAGGTCATTAGGCAAGTCTGTCTAGAGTTTATTGTGTGAGACACCCCTGAAAAAGCCCCGAACTATTTTGCTAGCACAGCTAAACTTAGTACCATTTTCACTTTTCTGTGGTGGTAAATTATTCAGCTCACAAATGCTAAAACTTGAAATGTTTATGGAAAAAGCTTGTTTTAGTAATTACGCTTATTCCACTTTTTTGTGAGCTTCCAGCAACATTAGTCCTAAGGTCCTGGTGTTTCCTAATGTTGGATATTTATCATACATCTGTGCCACTGGCAGGTTGATAGGTACAGTGGGAGCTTCATACAAGATTCATGGCAGCCTCATACTTTTTTGAAGAACAAAATTGGGATGCAGAAAGTCTGTATATGTGTGTGGGGGATATATATTAAAAAACAACCATGTTTGTGACTGTGTAATAGAGATGTTCGCTAAGAAATACAAAGGTTGAAAATATACGTTAAAAACTTCGCCAAAGGTAACTGAAGGTTAGGAAGTTTAATTAAAGAATCCAGCAATAACTGTAGCATCTGTGGATATGAAAGTTTAAGGAGAACATGCACGTCACTGTCTTTCAGTTTAAAAGCTGCAGACATTATAGGATAGTTTATATTTAGGAGCGTGATTTAAAGCCTTTCTTTGCATCTGCCACTTTTTGGCAGCATGACAGCATCACTGACACAATCAGTTTTGAAGATCAGCTTTCCTTCCACAGCCCCATGGCTGGGCAGTGCTGTAGCTGTGGTGGCATCGGTGCTTCTGTGCTGCTGCTGCTGGTGGCTCCGAGTTTATCTCAATCCAACTCCTTTTTGTTCCACCTTCCTGTATTCTGTGTTTGTTCCAACAACTGCCAGGTAAGATATCTCTTATCAGAGATTGTTCTTGGGGAAAGTTTCTTTCAGATTTTTTGACCTCTCAAAAAAAAATGTCACTGGCTGTTTATGACTCTCTCTGTTCGCACACCTTCTCTGTACTGAGCTCGCAGACTGGGTGATGCTGAGACCTGTTTGGGTCTCAGCAACCTCTTCAGGATCTTGCTCTCAGTATTCGGTCTCATTTTTCAAGCAGTAATTGGAATTTTCTGCAAGCACGAGTGTCATGTTAAACAGAGTGATGACAGAGAATAATAAAATGAAAAGCCCCTTTTCCCTCAGGGCAGGAAATCTTTGTTCAAAGCAGCACTGTGAACTCTTAACTACAGGCTCTCCTTCTCCATCCCTTTGATTTTGGTATGCCATCCTTTTAGAGCAAGACAGTATAATTTCAGCAACTTTCCCCCTAATACAATTATTTAAGAACCTGGTTGCTCTCTCTGCAATGGGAAGACCCCTGAAAGATGCTACTGATTTTTAGCAAGGCTCTCAGGGATTTTTATACTCTGCAGCCTCATGCTAAATCAATCAGCAAGAGCTATGCCATTCAAATCATTCTTTTTGGTCTTGTATCTGAATGCAGTCTTTAGGCTTCATCCTACGGGTTTCACTTTATTTCTGCTTCCCAGGAGGAGACTGGAGGTGAGAGGGTAAAGGGAGGCTGATTTTTCAGCCAGTCTGGATCTGCAGTCCATGCCTTACCTTCTGTCACTGCTCACATGGCTTAAGGACCTTCTCCAGTGCCTTCCTTGACTTACTGGTACAGCTCCTTTTAAACGGCAAACAGTGACGACAAGATCTTGTGGCATCAAGTAACGGCTTCAGGGTTTTTGGTCCCAGATAACAGAGAAGGAGCCCCAGGACTGAAATTTCTGAAGGATTTTAAAATGCATTCCGTTCTGTAGTGAATTTCACTGATATTTGTTTGTTTAAAGCAATTTTTTCCTGTTTGAAAATCCAGCCTGCTATTGAAGTTCTTTGCTTTGTAGCTGAGCAAGGGCATCTCTTCCTGGTTCCTTCTCTGTGTGGAAGTAAGGAATTGGTTTTGTTTACTGGTGGTGACATTTCAGTGTTTCCTGAGATTTGGCTCGTGATGGAGCAATTCAAGCAGGACAGAGACTTGGGGGCAGAGATTCAGATGTGCAGCGTTGCTCAGTTAAATGCTAAAATGCTTGGGCAGCTCATAGCTGCTGGCCCATGAAAAGGGAAGCATCTTCATTTATCCAGAGCCTGTAAAACATGCACAGGTTCTTACCTGCCATGGTCCTTGAAGTCTGTGGGCTGCTCCTCCAGAGCAAAGGTTGGGACCTTTGTTTTTATTTGAAGAGGAAACACTAATTCATTCTATCCATCCCTAATAACTGGTTGGATTTTGTCGTAAGAGAAACATGGAATTTTCTCCCATATTAAGATGATGGGATAGGATGTCTCCATGAAGCGACCAAGCTAATTTGCTTTAATTGCAGAAATGAGGGGTTTTGATTGCTTTGCAATCATTATTACCATTTTCATTCAAAAATGGAAAATAAAGAGACATCGAGTCCAGACAAAGATTTGTCTGAGGTAATTTTGTGTAAAAAAGAAAAAAGAAGAACAAATAATAAAAAATCTCCAAAATTAAAACCCCTAAACTAGTTCTTTCCATGTCAGACCTGAGTTTCAAAGTCACATTTTTGTAAAAATGTTTACAAAACAAGTGGAATTTGAAAAAAAAAGTAGCTATTTCTACCTCTTTCCCAACTTATGAATGAATTATGAAAATCACATTACTCAAAAATTGCTAATGTCTGTTAAACTATGTCTGTGTAAAGGTACATGTGTAACACACCAATTTATATCAGAGCAGATGATCCATTAATTAAAAAGTTATGTAGAATGAAGGAAATGCCAGTGTTTTTAATAACAGATGTTTTATGCAAAAAACTGTGGGAGAAAAACAAATATATTTGATTTTTTTTTTTTTTAAGTGGAAGTTTTTATACAAGCTTTAATTAGATTTTGGCAGAATACATTACTTTAATGGTTTTTCATTAATGAAGACTGCTCATTGCTTTGTACAGTAAAAAGAAGAAAAAAGTAATCTCAGATTCTATTTAAGGAGCAGACAGTGTATTAAAAAACTATTAAAGATACTGCAGTCATTGACAGAAAGATTTTGCATGAGAAAAGAATCTAGGAAGCGTCAGGTAATTTCAGACAAGGATGGGTGATAACATCTCTGGCCTGAAGTGTGGGTTGAAATGTGGGTGAGACCCCCTGTGTTGCTGAGCTCCCTGACCCCAGCTCTCCTTCCAGTGGCCCTTTGGTCCCTGATTTCAGCAGAGGAAAGGTCAAGTGCACAAAGACCTGGCTGGAGCCCAAGCACTCCCTGCTCTTGCTGCCATGCCTTTGGCTGGTCTGGGGTGGATCCAGCCCTCCTGCCCCTCTGTGGGCCCGTGGTGTCCATGGCAGGACACTGACTTCAATTCCTGACGATGCCAAACTTTATCAGTTATCATTCTTTCTGTGCTGCCCCTGCATCAAATATTCCAGCACCAGGATGGGGCTGTCTGATGGTTACCTTTGCCTGCAGGTTGTCCCACTATCTCAGTGGAAATGTGTATTATTTATTAACACAGGTGAGGGCTCTTACCTTGGTTCCTGAAAAGCGAATTATTTATCAGCCTTAAAAGGCCAACTCAAAGTCATTCGAAATTTTATTTTATTAAAGCCACCATGCTTACAGTTGGAAAAATGAAATACAAATAGCCATAAGTTCCTCTGTTTCAGATGGGTAAATGTCACACACAGAATTACGGGATTTCTTTTTTTTAACTAGGTTTAAGTGAAACAGAGTCTTTATTTAGTGTCATGTTTTTATTTAAAAGCATTTATTTAAAGTTCTCAAAAACAAAGAATTCAATAAAGCAAGACAGGTGTAACTGCAAATGATTAATGATATAATTCTCAGTACTTTATAAAGTGTCTAACACTGAAGAGATTTATACAGTGCAGAATGGCAATTGTGCTTTGCTGGAAGGAATAGGTAATCAATATCTGCAAGCTTGGAAAAAGTGTTCCATTTCCTCCTCTAATGATATAGGGTTTTTTTGCTAAGCAAGGATGTCTGGAGCATGAGACACTTGGAAGAAGAATTAATTTGAAATCTGTAGTGGAAGATCAGTTTCAATTAAAACTGCACTTGAATGTCCATGGAAAAAAACAGGCAGATGGGCCTGAACCTTCTGATGGCTACCTGGGAATTTGTGAATCCCACTGCACTATTCTTGATTACATTTTATAGGTTGTAGAGCTTTTTTTTTTTTTTTTTTTTTTTTTTTTTTTTTAATTCAGCTTAGGGATTATAATTTATTTAGTTTGGTTTCAAACTCAAAAGTTTTCCTCTCCGCTCCCTGGCCTGCCTTCCCCTTTCCATGCTCATTGTTAAAGCTGGGGCAGCCCCAATTCCACGCTGCTGGGAATGGAGATGTTGGGGTCATGGCCTCTATCTCTGCCTAGAGCTGCTGCCATAATGGTGCAGGTCATATTGCATGTAGTCATTTACATATCAAAAACTTGTGAAAGAAATTGATGGCAAGCCTAGCCGTTCATAAAATCCTGGGCTGATTTTAACTAACGGGTCTTGAACCTCTAAATCAGAGCTTAGCCTTACGACTGTAATTTGGGATGTCAGGACTTGGAGTCACAGCACCAGCACTAAGTTGGGGGTTTGAATTGCTGAGAGAGTTTCATTGCATTAGATTATTTTTTTTCTTTAATAATTCAGCACCAGTATGGAAACATTTTATGCATGGGAACATACTGTCATCTGAAGAAAGCAGATACTGCTAGGCTTTATTTTGTTAGATTATAGATTTACAAGCAAGTGAAGCTACTGTGTTTATAGAAAGAGATTTATTGCTATTAAATTAATTCAAGCAAGTTAAATTAATTTTAAAAAAAAAAGCAAACTCATTTTTTAAAATGATACAAAGCCTTCAAAGGTCTGTGAAAAACTACATTTCAGCAAGAGTCAGTTCAGGTACCTAAGTCACTTGAGGTTTAATTCAATATGGTGGTTTGTTTGTTTACCCTTATGGCTTATTTTATTCATTTTGACAAGGCAGTTTTCACTGCAAATAGGTTGAGAGCTGGCTATACTTAAAATAAATAAAGAAATAATTGTGACAAGATGCAAGGAAGAAACTCTACAGTCCCTGTTAAAATAAATCCGCCTACTTAAAAAAAAGGAAAAACTCCTCATTGACACCAGAATACTTAAAAAAGAAATATTGGAGTGCACAGCTCCTTTTGAATGCACAGCTGAAACCACTGCGATAGCCTCTGTGGGCAGAGTGCTTTTGAAATGCTCACCCCTTGTTTATTATAAAGCCAAAAAACGAGAGCTGGCAGGTTTGATTATGTGTAGTGCTAAATATTTTAAAGCAAATTCCCAAATTTCATGGGGTAGATGCAAGGTTATATGGAAAGTAAATCTGAATTTCCAATTAACTCGCGACCAACGAATTACTGATAGCATCCTGATTGGGGAAGAATAGCCGTGTTTGAGTGAAACATATTTGGTTTCCCCCATGTAGGGGTTTTAAGAATTCTGTTCTCCTTGGTTGTGATACATTGGGAAATAACTGAAAGCAGCTTTTGCTGACAATGTAAGTTGAACCATGAGATAAACAAAACTGATTTTAAACCTGGGCAAATGATGTAACTGATTTTTAAAGGATACTGCAATTTTGCCTAATTGTACTTGAAAGTTAAATTTTCTTGTTGTCATTTGGGTACCAGACAGCATTTGTGTGTGATGAGTATAGCAAAATCTTGCTATTGATTAAGTGTCCTGCATCAGCTCATGAGAAGAGAGCACAAATGCACTTTGCAACTAGACAGATTAAAAACCCAGAGGCCAAAGAAGCTGGCCTTCCCAACTGCTGGGTTTGGATGGCACTAACTGAATTTGCATATGCTTCTCAGATGCAAGGGTAATAAATGCACTTTGGTGCATGATTGCCTGCTGGCTGCCTACCGAACAGACCTGCTGACTGCGTAGTTCAGAGGTGTGACACAGGTGTGACATCCGGGCTCTCAGGGGAGCAGAGTTCAGCTCTGGGCTGTAACTTGGTTTTGGTAGTTGAGCTGGGGCAAATTGCTTCCCTTCTCATCCATCAATTTCCCTGTCTTTCCATGAGAATAATGGAGCTGATCCCTGCTGTAACGCACTTCAAGAACTGCGAGCAACAAGTGCTTTACAGAAATCTGGGCTGTTATTTCACGGGCTTAAACCACTGTTTGCACTCATAGGAAAATAACCTCTCAGTCTCTGTTAATACAACTTAAGAGTTGGAGAGGGAGGTCATAAGAAAAATTCAAAATTCATTTTAAATCCTTCTAAGTGAGGTGCTGTGCCAGTGTTCTAGTGCATCTAGGTCTGGTATGGGGTATAGATGACAAGGTCTTTGCCTCAGACCTTTTATTTTTCCATGTTATTTTAATTGACTGTTCATCGAAACCAGAAAACTCATGTAAGAATAGCAACAAAAGAAAGTTGCATTGTATTCCTGACAGGTCATTGTCCTGTTTACCTCATGTACAGTATTTTTTTCCTTTGTTATTTTCCTCAAATTTACTAACATACATTTAGTTTAATTCTTTCTTTTAATCTTTTCTGGCTTCAAAACCTCCAAAAGAAATGAGATCATTAATAAAGATCATATTATCTAAGTGTAGTATTGCAAGAACACAAATTAATGTGTGGCTGTTACGTTATTTGTCCATAGTGAAAAGATAAACTATACAGTAATATACTAAGGCTGGAGCTTTAGGGAAGTTCCTGTAGCAACATGGTAATTGATAACATATGCACAAGAGGAGCTTGGGAACTGCAGAGAGTTTTATAGAATAGTAGTTTTAAAAAAAAGGCCATTGTTCATTACTGCTGGAGGCAAAGTTGGAACACGGCACATAGCCAAAGGATTTCAGCCTCCTCATAAGTTTACAAGTCTTAACCTCTTTCAGTTGTGGGAATTGTAACTGTGGTGGAGTTACCTGGGTAGCTTAAGTGCTTTATCGTCACCCTTAAGAGTTATCCAGCACTGTTGAGCCACTGGGATGTTGACATAGGTGTTCTTTAACAGGTACCTATGGTCCCGAGCACTGGGTGGCTTCCAGCGAGAAGTGTGGAGGGTCTCACCAGTCTCCCATAGACATCGTAGACCACTTGGCCCATGTTGGAGATGAGTATCAAGAGCTGCAGCTGGATGGTTTTGACAATGAATCTTCAAACAAGACTTGGATGAAAAACACAGGGAAAACGGGTATGTTCTCTTCTACTTGTCTCCATAGCCTGCCTGCAGTCAATTAGAAATTCAAGCCGTGTTCCACCCTCATCCTTTTTCATTGTTCTGTTGTTTGGGTTTTGTGGTTTTTTTTCTTTAATGTAATTTTTCAGTAGGAGCCTCCTACCTCTGCCTCTGTATTCTGTGCAGAGCTAGTTCTGCAGATTGATTTTAAGGGTTTTATTTTTTTTAAGGGCTGCTTTTTTTTTT
>VZRN01000404.1:304261-331307 GCA_013397935.1 Dasyornis broadbenti
TTTTTTTAGGGGCTTTTTTTTTTTTTTGCCTTTTTTTTTTTTTTTTGCTTTTTTTTTTTCCTCAGTCTAAACTAATTCTCTTGGTAGTCAGTTGTTCCTCAGAATAAAAGGTGGTGTAAGAGTTTCAAGGTGTAACCTTGAATTATCAGCTTTGGGAGACTGTAACATCTAATCCAAAAGAATGCTGAGATGCAAGGCTCAGGGGAAGGAAAGGGGAAGTCTTAGAAATTGGAAGATTTTAGAGAAGAAAGAGCAATAACTGCTCAGAGTAGTGGGGGCTTATTAATGTGTTTCTGATATGATTATAGCACAGTGTTCTTCACTGAACTGAATCCTTTTCTGCTCTGTCTGTTCTGGCTTTTAGAGAAAAAAGAGCAGGCATGAGTACTGCTTATTTTTACCAAAACAGTTCACTGAAAGGTCAAGGTTGATTTATATGCAAAGCCACATGCATTTGATTACTCTTTAATTCTAAAAACGTAAAAAGCAGAAATTATAAGGCCACCCTCTTCATTTGACAAGGTCAAGTATTTTTAGGGAATTGGATTAAACCACTAATTAATTCAATTTTATTTATTGGAAGTATATTTTTATCTTTATTAACATCTGACATGCATCTCTATAGTGCTCTCTGTACTGTGTCCCCTGTCAGAGGTCTGCTAGCAGGACCCAGGACATGTACCTGCTCTGGAGCTGGTGACACAGCTGTGCACACAACGTGACCTCAGATACACCCATCACCTCCCGGCCACTTTGGATCTGAGCTGTGGCCTGGAGTCCAGCAGGTGCCTCAGATCCAGCTCCAGTGGTTCAGGATCTTAGCAGCAGTTATTGTCCCTCCAAAGAAATGGAGTGTCAGGCTGTGAGCCTGTTTACTTTTACTGCAAAACAAATCCAGTTAACATAAACCACCACCAAGCATAGCTGGGGGTTTTGCTGCATTACTGGGCTTTTTTTCCCAGTTTCACTAAGAAATGCGCCTGTTTGCTTTGAAATCCTGACTTTATTGCCCTTGGTAGCAATATGAGGTTCAGGCAAAGTTGAATGCTATGGAAATTTGGTGCTTAATTAATCTATTCATATTATGCACCCTGCCCTTTATGGTCACAGAGGCTGTTTGTGGTAATCGGCAATAAATGTAATTAGAAAGACCATGAAAAAGTGATGGTGTTATTCTTCTAAGAAGGATATTAATGCTGTCCTGTACATGTAATAGTTACATTACTGCACATATAATAGGAAATCATGTTAGAATCACACAATCACTTAGGTTGGAAAAGACCTTTAAGAACGTTGAGTCCAACCATTAATCTAGCACTGCCAAGGCCAGCACCAAACCATGTCCCCAGGTGCCACATCTACACGTCTCTTAAAAACCTACAGGGATGGTGACTCCGCCTTTTCCCTGGGCAGCCTTTTCCACTGCTTGGCAACCCTTTTGGAATTTTTTCTAATATTCAGTCGTAACCTCCCCTGGTAACACTTGAGGCCATTTCCTCTTGTCCTGTCACTTGTTACCTGGGAGAAGAGATTGACCCCCACCTGGCTACAACCTCCTTTCAGGGAGTTGTAAGAGAGTGAGAAGGTCCTCCCTGAGCCTCCTTTTCTCCAGACTGAGCCCCACCAGCTCCATTCCCGTCTCTGGACACACTCCAGCTCCTCAATGTCCTTCTTGTAGTGAGGGGCCCAAAACTAAATCCAGAATTTGAGGTGTGGCCTCACCAGTGCTGAGTGCAAGGGGACCATCACTGCCCAAGTCCTGCTGGCCGCACTATTGCTGGTACAAGCCCGAACCTTGTTCTGTTGAACTGAAAAGTGCTGGCAGATTTTCCAGTCTCGGTGCAGTTGGCAATGAAAGCTGAACCTTCAGTCTTCTCTGCTGGGTGATTTTAGCACTGCTGCTATATTTGATTTCCTCACCCATTGGGGTATGGATTTTTGCTGACAAGTTATTGCTTCTCAGAGCAACAGTAACTGTCACTTTTCTTGGTAACTTACGGCCTTTCACTGGTAACGTGAAGACTCTTTTTGCCTTGCTGTCAGCCCCGATTTCTTCTGCTGAGCTCCTAACTCCTCCCTTGTTTTGTCAAGTCCCATTCCTTTTCTTGGTTTTCTGACCTTTTGAAGAAACTTGCCTGGCATTAATTTTTAAGGTGGTAAGTGGTAGAGCAGCAAACCAAGTAGGATGTTTTGGCTTGTGGGTAGAAGATAGAGGCCGGCTGTGCCATAAATCGCAATGCATTTTGGCAGCAGAGTCTTGGAGCAGATGGCCACACGAGACCTTCGTATTGCAGACTGACAGAGACAGTAAACTAAATAACTGTTTAAGAAATGGTGATGGATGTAGAGGGCATTTCTCAGCAATTAATGACTGGTTAAAAGAGACAGGGGTCCCTGGGAAAGCCAAAGGCCCTTAACCTTTATGCTCGTTAACTAGTAGGAAATGTGTTGCTTGCGTTATTGCTATTGCTATAGGACCTAGTAATTTTTTTTTTTTTTTACGATTGAACAATGAGTTCTTTTTAGGCTCTGAAAGGTAATTCTGTTCAGATTTGTTTTGCTTTTTCTTGTTTGTGGTCCCCTCTATCAGGTAAAGGGCTGACAATGTACAGAAAACAGCGTTTCATTCAGAAAATGGAAATGGATTTTTTAAGCCTCTGTCTTGACTAGAAATGCTTTTGTGCACAATTACGTTGGCAAAGGCACTAATGTGGGTTTGATTTCATCACTAGAGTGGCTGGCCCTAGTATTAAGTGCTAGAATCACTTGGAGGATATACACACATTTCACAGTTGTATTTGCACTAATTGTGTTCATACCAAGAACTTCTATAATCGCCTTCTGCTTAGAGAAACTTACCAAAATTTCTACCAGAGATGTGTTTTTGTAAGTATTTTTCCTGTGTGATGTGCATCACTCTGGCTGGTCCTGACCATCAGAGCTGCTTTGAGTCCGAGTTTATTCCTGCTCTCACAGGGGTGATGGGCATCCAATGCCTGCCCTGAACCTGAAAATGGCATCATGCAATTGTGGTCCTGGTGGCTGCACACCAATTCCTTTGGGTTTGTAATCTCAATTATATGGTATTTTAAATTAGTGGGCTTTGGAGCTTGATTCCTTGCACTCTGCAGAAATCCTGGGATAGAAGCAGTGGCTCCCAAAGCCCAGCAAAGTGTTGTTTGGTTATTCCAGTCCTGAATACCAGGGGTCACAGGAAAAGGAGGGAAGCTCCTGGCAGTAAGGGGATGCTGCTAAACTGGGAAGGTGATGGGAACATGTGTCATACAGCTCAGCAGTGTAAGAAATACTGTAAAATGAACAATTAGATGAACATTTCAGATTGTACATCCTCCTAATTATCCTTTTAATTATTCATCTAAAACAAGTAAAATGACCCCTGACAGAGCCATAAATTATTTAGGAACTATCAAATATTTATTAGATGCAACTGGATCTCCATAGAGATTTTTAACAGATGCATGCAAATCTGCTTTGCTGTATTCTTCATCTCTTACAATTTCATCTATGGAATTTGTAACTAATTGAATGAGATTTTTCAGTATTTAAAATACTCGTGAGCTCATTGATAATTTTTTAAGAGAGGTAGAGAGCAGTGGTGCTTTTAATCACAGATTTGGTGTGAGCAGACAGTGACTACCAGCAGTACCTGGCTGGCACAGGCAGTACCCTATAGCCAGTCCTGCACCACCCATCCTCCTACACAAGCACTTCGATGCAAAGGGAGTGCCGAAAGAAGCAGAAATTATGGAAGAAAACAGCCCTGTGATTTTGCTGGCGCAATTTAGGAACATCTGAACATCTCATGCAATTTAACATTTAGATGGTTTTGACACAAACCGTTTAAAGTTGAGCTGTGTGGAAAAATTGCACCTGAGATGAGGCTGCTGTTGCTTACTGTCTGTCCTCAGGGGAGGGCACAAAGCCTGGCCTGCAGCAGAGCCTGCACTGAGTCACCAACAGAGAAATAACTTTTATTTCACAAGTAGGTTTTTTTTGTTGTTTTTTTTTCAGCAGTGAATAAAATCCTCCCTCTTACATAAGAAAATTGGATTTATATTAATGTTCCCGTTGCGATGACACAGTTGGCTTAAGAACACAGAGAAATCCTTGTGGCTTTTGCTATTTCCATTAAAAAAGAAAAAAAAAATCTCCAAAACCAGCCCCATAACTTTAATTACAGGATTCTAGGCACAGCAAGCACTGGTCTGCAATGACTTTTATGGAAACAAAATTCAAATTTTAGTTCTGTTTTTAAGCAACAATTTTGTGAGGGATGAGAAGAAAGGATTTTGTAGAGAGTAATTTTTAGGAATAGTGTTTATTAAAAACAGGAGATGCTGGAAAGGAAGGTAATCTTATAGTGAGAGTAGCAGAAAGGAATTTTTTGAAAGCTGGATTCAGTTCTTGGTTGGACTGCAGGCCTCCCCTGTAACACGTACCAGCTTCCACCATATGATTCTGCCCTCTGTTTGTACCTACGGCTTTTATTGTTACATAAAATACAAAAGCTTTTGGAAGTGAAAAGAAAATACAAAGAAGATCTTTTTGACCCCCATTGAGTCAGGTAATAATAATGTCAGAGTTACTGTAATAAAACCCAGTTCTTATGGAGGATGTCTCATAAGTGGGTCTCAAAAATGTTATTGTGTCTCTCCCCGTTTTACAGAGAGGAGGAGCAGGGAGGCTAAGGAAAGCACCCAGCATGTCCAGCAGTAGAGGTGGGACAGGGCACAGGGGTCCCCACCAACAAAAAAGAGGAAATCCAAGAAACAGGAGACCCATTCTTTTCCTAACTTGTGATCTACAGACCTTGAGGGGTTTATAAGGACAGGGACCATGGTCAGCCATTACCCTCTGGAACCACATTAAACAGGTTTTGATGTAGTTTCCATTTAAATTTTAATCAAAGTCCAATAAGGAGGGCAAAATGTCCTTGAGAAATTTGGACTTTGGGATTTTCTGTAGTCTGTGTAACTGCTTAATAACTTCCAGAATTAGCCAACAATACTTGCAGACCTTTTTTTTTAACCAATCCCTGTAAAGAGGAATATGATGACCTGACATTTTACTTGCATTAGAAGTTCTGATATAATGAGCAAAAACTGCTTCAGAAAAACTGTACTAAGAGTTTCTTTCTTACTGTTCTGTGTGTGCAGTTGCTATCCTGCTGAAGGACGATTATTTTGTCAGTGGTGCCGGGTTACCAGGCAGATTCAAGGCAGAGAAAGTGGAGTTTCACTGGGGTCAAAGCAATGGATCAGCAGGCTCTGAACACAGCATCAACGGCAGGAGGTTCCCTGTTGAGGTGAGTGGAAAGACACGTGCTCATGTTCTCAGAGAAAACAAAATCAGAATGTATTGCTGCAGTCTGAGGCAACTGTGAAGTAGGGCAATGTTTCTTTCAGTGCACATATCACTTTGCAGGCCCTTCCAGCCCTCACAGCACTCTATCCATCATCTCTCATGTGCTTCTGCAATGTCAGCTCTGAGCTCTGCTTTGCTGGCCTTGCCAGCTCTCATGTGCCGTGAGTTAAGTTGCAAATAGCCCCTTTTCTCGTTTCTCCCATAAGCTTTCCATGTGTGGGAGGATCTCCTTACAAATACCCGCCAACTGACCTCGTTGTCCTCCAAGCCTTTCCTTTCCCATGACGCTTACAAACAAACAGCAGCAGTTTGGGCACCATCGTGCCAAGGCTGCTGTCTGCCATCGGAATTGCTTCCTTGCACAGGCACGGCCTGACCTCTACCTGGATTCAGCTGCCACCCCTCACCTGGCACTAACAGGGCCTCCCCATAGATCCGTGCAAACAGCTCTGTGTTTGCTCTGTGTGTGCTGGCCTGAGCCAGCCCCAGCTCACAGCAGCCCAGCTATCCTGGGAGCGAGGTATGGCATCGGGCACAGCGCCCTGGGAACACAGGAATAAGAGACAGGGCCTGGCACCTGTGTGCAGCTGACTGCAGGGACATGGCTTCAGATGGCCTGAGTGGGAGCACAGGGCCTGGCATCTGTGTGCAGCTGACTGCAGGGATGTGCCTTCAGATGGCCCGAGGCAGAGCACAGGGCTGGGCACCTGTGTGCAGGTGACTGCAGGGATGTGCCTTCAGATGGCCCTGAGAGTGCCTGCGCTCTCAGGGGCCTGGTGCAGTTGGGTCTTGGCTTGTGACCGATAGCCCCAGGTCGCTCTGTCATCAGTGCAGTGTTTTCTGTGTCAACAGAGTTTGTTGATACTTTTCACTCAATAGTCAAGGTTTTGCATGGTGAGAGGAACCAGATGTTATCTAGGATTACCTTTGCCTGTGGGTAAGCAGTTCTGCAGTTCCCAAGTGTGGCATGTGGTTCCTAAACACATTGTGGGGAGCTGCACTTGCTTTCCCAGAAAATTCATGGGTGAACAGAAATGGTGGTCCTGGGACTTGATTCAGCCCCCAGCTTGCCATAATTCATCACATGTGGCTTTAGCCAAGTCACGTTTTTCAGGAGGTGGGAAGAGGCTTCCAAAGTTCAAAGGGAGGTTGTAATAGACTGGTGCATTACCAAGACCTCCGATTTTCACCTGCCTGCTCAAACTGCCCCGTCACACAAGAATTAGAAGCTGGTTTTTGTCACTCAACTGTGTATCTGTATATTGGATTTTCTGAGAGGCAGAGATTTTTTTTGTTTTTTGTCTTCCTTTTTAATGAGCTTTTCCATTATCATCTCCTTGATGTAGCTGTGATTTCTCACAGGGGGGCACCCCTGAGCAGATGGAGCAAAGGCCCAAACATTGTCATGTTGCCCTGTCTGTCTCAGTTGGCAATACTGGTATTTGTAGACTCAGAAAGGTGCACTCAGGAAGTCTGCAGAGCCAGTCAACTTCTCTTCTGAAATTTCAGGGAGTAGAAGTGGTGAAAATGCCTGGGCCTTCTCGTTTGCGTCAAAAATTGTATTTCCACTTCACAAACCCTTTCTTACAACCCAAGGATATTTGATAGTGGCTTGATGAATGGAAGCTCTTGTACTTTGGAAACAATCAAGTTCCTAAGAAACAATTTTCCTGTGGTTTAAATATTCTTCATTTCAGTTGTTTGTAATGTTAACTTGAAAATTGATGTGAGACTGCCTTGACTGCCTCTAGGAATTTATGTTGTTTTTTAATGAATGCTGAGCAAAATAAATTGCTGTACCAGATAAGTTTAGTGTTAATCCTAATAATTTCCAAGTGATTTGTGTTTGTTATAATGACATGGACCTCTGACTTTCCTTGGTATGATGACATTAGCAGAATTCCCACAGTCATTCCTTTACTTTTTTTTGTAAAGGAAGAACAGCTTCTAAATCAAGCCTTTCCCTATTGTGATGCTATCTACCTCCTACAGAAGAATTCTGACTTTCAATAATGTGCTGCAAACAACTTCTATAGGTGGATTTTGGAGGGTCCAATAGGTCTAAGGTGATAAAATTGAGTCTTTATTACTGATAGATGCAAAACCAGTCTAAATAGTTGGGACTAGACTTTTCAAACAGTAACTGTACATGTATTCACAGTGGGGCTTTTAATTTGTAATGCTAATTGTAGTGCAGCTTGCAACTGTCTGATGCAACCCCAACTGCCTGATGCTGGGAGGTCTGTGCCAAAAATACTCTACTTCATTTGAGAAGTAGCATTTCTAGGGAGGCTGTAGAAAGGATAAACCAAAATTCTATCCTACAGAAAGCAAAGCCTAAATCATTCCAATTATTCTGAGCCTGTGGACACAGGAAAAGCTTACAGGAGTGTGCAGGTATTGGAATTCCAGGTCTGCAGCAGTTACAGTGGCAATGCAACTCAAAGGAAATGTTTTCTAAGTCTAATTTTGCGACCAGATGTGGACTATGCAAAATCCATTAGTTCCAAAGCACATCCCAAGGGAACACAGATCAGCCTCATCCATAGAATGAGCTCTGTGCACATTAAGTTGAGAAGTTTTTTTCCTCTGGGAAACAGAGTGCTTGCTGGTAGTCTTTTTTTCTTGAAGAGGATACAGAAACTAATTAGAAATGTCAGATATAATACAGAGCATTATTGTTTGACCATGTTGTTTGGTTTTTATTATTACAACTAATGTGTCAGATGGTAAGGCTGTCTACGTTAATTGGTTTCCTTCATTGAGGCCCATCTGGATCATATTTTTTTATGATTTATATGTTAAATTAGCTGGTAAGATATATGAGAACATCCTTTTGTTTCCTGCTTTAAAGGCATGTTGGATCAAAGGCGTATTATCTTGCAGTACTTTTATATAGCATACTGTGATTCCTTTTTAAACCATGGCACATGTAATGGTGTTCTTTCATTATTTGGTCTTGATTGCTTGTTTATTGATTAGATTTTCCTTACTGATACTTGATCCTTATGAAGCCATTACGAGCTTGGCTGTCTCTGAAGGAGCATTCATGAACAGAGATGTCCACGTGCTTTAAACTTCCACCTACCTCCGGATTGATACCAGGCCTGGTCAGCATTCACTAGAAGCTTCTTTTTCCCTCTTTCTTGCCACTTTGCGAGCAATATCTGGGTGAGGCCAGGAAGCAGTGCTGTGATGCTGAATATTTAAGTGATACCATTAGTGTATTGCTGTGTGAGTGGAGTGTGAATCCTAATGAGGACATGGGCTCTGTGCCAGTTTAGAAAAAGGCTCTCTTTTTTTCTTTTTGGAGTTAAGAAAAGTTTTTAATGTTGCATTTTCTAAATTTTAATGAATTGCTGACTCCTTTGTGTTTTGTTATTGTTCTTCTCCGCTGTACTTCCTCAGGTTTTTCTTTTTCTTTCTGAAGCTGCAGCAATATAAACGAACATGCAAATGCTAGAAACCACTTAAATGGAAAAGTGACAAAATTAAAATAAAGAAGATGAGCTTCCCTCGGGCCAGGAGAGAACCCGGGTTCCCCTCATTAGAGCCAAGAGGAGTAATTGCAGCACTTTAATCTCCCGTGCCATCACACTGGTTCCCAGCAGCGGGCAGGGCTCACTGTGCTGGCTGCCTGCTCCGGGGGAAACCCAACGCTTAATATTTAATAGCAAGTGAGGAGCTGACGTGGCTGTGCTCTGTGTGCTGCTGGAGTGAGGTACCACCACACCAGCATAACCGTGGGGTTATTTTTTAAAATTTTTTCTTAGCTGCCTTGTAGTAATTTTTATGCAAAATGCTGATTATTTCTGTGAAGAGCAGAAATCAGAAGAGTGATTTTAATCATGGCTGTGTTAATTTGATGTGAGCTTTGGCTGTTTATGAGCGTTCTCTTTAATGGTGCTAATTGTCAGTTATAATGTGAACACCATTATACAGTTCTATACAGTAATTTATTTAGTAAATGAGAATCTTATTCCAAGGACCATACTGCAATATGCCATAGAGACCTCATCCTTTTACTCTTACATGAACAAACTTGCACTGTTTAGTCTAAATTGCTTCTGAAAGAGCAATGTGATTCCATACCCACAGGTACCAACATGCCTGTTTTTGAAAATCTCAAGTTCTTTTCCATGAAAAAAATAAATTAAAAACCCCAACCCAACAAAACCTCACAAATCATCCCAGCAGAAAATTAAGAGCTGACACCCTTCTATGTCAATTAACAAACTCTTCATTATGTTGATATATTCACTTTACTATATTATTATTACAAAACAATCATTTGCATTAACAATTCTTGCTCTTCTTTAAGTGTTTCTTAGAAGACTTTCCAGGTTCTAATGGTGTCTTTGTTCTTGCTACTTCTTTGATTTTCTTCCTTTTCTCTTTGAATCTACATACTGTCATCCATGTGATCTAGATCTACAGTTAGTTGCTGTAATTTGAATGCTCAGATAAACTTCAGCCAAAGTATCACTGTGTGCCATCCTACCTCTCATTATATCACGTAAATTCTGATGGTTTATCACAGGCAGATGACAATCAGTGTCATAAATGTAGAAAAAATGAATGGTATCCAGCGCACAAAAACCTTTACTACAGGGAATAAACTGAGACTAGTTACCCAGTTTACTAGGTTCTTTGTTTTGGTTTTTTTTTTTTTGTTTTGTTTTGTTTTTTGGTTTTTGGTTTGGTTTTTTTTTTTGTTTTTGTTTTATCCTGAATATTAAGACTTTCTATCACATCTGGAATCACCTACAGTATACATCCAGCCTTCTGTCCAGCTGTGAATGGGAGGGAATATTTATTTCTTAATGTTAGAAATGGGCCATTTCTGTTCTGTAGTTTTACTCTTGGTGCAGTTGAGTCTATTTAGATTTGCACACATGTTATGACATTAAATGATGAACATATCACTGCGTTCTCTTGCTGTACAGGAGAGAACACCCTATATTGCAGCTAGTTTTATTGCTTCTGGCATCCAGAGTATCTGGTAATTGTAATTTTGCAAAGATCTCTGGTGCTGACTTCAAGCACAAGTAGAGACTAATGGTGAAACAGGGAGCCAGTGTTGGGTTTATTTCCCTATATTTTGTTTACTTGTTGCTGTTCAAATTTCCTTATCTCCATCTGGCAGGTTGTAGCAAAGTAGAAGTCAAAAAATGATAGAGGAACCTAAAGAGGGCCATTGGGAATATATCACAGTGAGAGACTATGACTGTCTGAAGTAATTTTAGTGTAATAGTCTCTCCAAGGACCAAATCCACACTTATAGAGGGATACTTAGAACTCCCTGTGACTTTGATGGGAGATGTGCTGGTGAAACTCTGGATTTGGCTCCATACTCATGCTGTCTGTGCTGTAGAGTGTCCAGGGAATTTAGCATGCTCTGCTTATTCCATCTGCATTTCTTACAGTACCCCTGACTTAATCATTCAGACAAGGAAATGACTTGGGGATTTTCACATTTAATTTTTTTTTTTCTTAAAATGACACTTAGCATGGGTTTTTTGTTTGTTTGTTTTCTTACATTCTTGTCTCTCCCCTTTCCCCACAGTCTTCAAGGGTCCAGAGAGCCATAAAATACTCTAAACATACAATATGCTAGAAAGCCAAATCTGCATCTGTCTTATCTAAAAAACCAAATCAACATTTCTGTCTTATCTCCAGTAAAGTAAGATTTTATTCCAAGAGTCTCTAGGCTTACTCCTTTTTGCTCTTCACTGCTTTTAAATCTTGTTCAAATTTCTCATTGTCAGGAAAGCAGTGTGTCACAATTTTAAAAACATAAAATGGATGGATATATTGAACACATGGCTGAGTTTCCATCTTGTTTCACTGTGAGTAGTGCAAATTAAACATCATCTTATCCTGTCTGGTTTACTGTTTTATTTTCCTTAGTGTAGCTGGTACACTGCCTCCTCTCAGTTGTCTTTAGTGCCTCCCATATACTGACAGGAGAATCAGTTGAGACTTTAATTAATGACTTTATTGTAATCAAGGTTCCATTTTAGTGCAGAATGCTCCATCTTGTAGCAGTGAAATATTTAGTCTCCATCTGGCTGATCTTTTCTGTGAATGTCCCGTGATAATTAAGAAGAAACAGGAGAGGATGGTCTGAAATTAAACATGTTTAGTGGAGGGGTTAGCGTATCCTGGGACTGTTTCTGTAGAGACCCAGACAGAATTCAGGGATGGAACAGCAGTTTGATTTTATGGCTGCATCTTCCTGCTGCCTGTCAGGCCCCAGTAATTTCTGGAGTGAATTACAAGTGTTACAATGCATCCAGAGTTTTATTTTGAAATAACTATCCAGTAGCATGAATCAGAGAGAACTCTTTTCATGGTGGCTGGGAATGTCCTGCTTTCCTCAAAGGATTTCGACTGACTTGTTGAAAAGGTCAGAGGCAGTAGCACTACACTGCAATTACAGTATGTTAATGATGAGCTAAGAGTTGTACATTCTTCTTAACATAAGTCCCTGATTTTCTACATGATTAATTGGAATCTGGAAAGACTGACAAGGAGAAGGAGGATCAGATGGGGTGAAAATAAGAGATAAGAGGCTGACAGCCAGCTCTTGTTGTAAAGGAGAGTTATTTTGAATAGGAGAAAAAATCAATACAAAGGTTGGAGAATTTGACAGAGTTGTAAGAGCTACTTTAATGAAAGGTAGCAGATTCAATAGGATTGTTACTTGAAATGTAGGATTGTCTGAGTTAGAAAAATGGGACTGTCTCTCCCCAGCTGTAAAGGTGAGCTCTGCAAGCTGAGCTTCCTGGGTACTTAGGCCACTGGATTTACTGGCATTTGCTCTGGGTGCTCAGTGTGACAAAACGGTGTGGGGGGGCAAATATGTAGAGAAGCTTACTAAATTCCATTCTTCTGGAAAAGTTTCTTAATTGTGGGAGGAGAAGGAAGAGGAGAGCAGGTGATAGCTGTTTCTGCTGCTTCAGCATGTTAGGTAGCTCCCATGTGAGAGTGTCTAGCAGCCTCCTGCAAGAGAAAGTGGTTCGTTATGAGGAGGTGACTTCTTTGGGCCATGGCTGTAAGGAGCAGGCCAGGACTTCGATGGACTTGAAAGGATGTTTAGCATGAACTGTTCTCTGACACATTCATGTCAGCTTCCTTTCCCCAGCAGAGGTGGTGAGAGGTGAGTGCAGCTAGGGAGGCTGTGCATGGAGGCTTTCTAACCTGGGTTAGAGGTGAGGTGAGAAGTCAGCTGAACCTCAGCATCCCTCTGTTCAAACACATCTTGGACAGAAGCACTGCATCCCTTAGCATGGCTAGATAAGGCGGCCTCAGCAATGCTGCAAAAGAAACTTGCTCCTGCAACTATTAAAGGGCTGTTTGATTACTCTCAGTAGAAATGGCCACTTCAATCTTAAACAGGGGGTTAGGTTTTCCAGAATTGCTCATAGCTTTTGAAGTTTGGGAATTTAGATGCCAGAAGGCAGTTTTTTCAGGTTCTAATGCACAGCCATGAAGCTTGTGAAGCTTACGGGGTGGCAGGGGGAGCTGCAGGTCCCTCAAGTGTGTCTGGGCTGTGGGCTCTGAGCACAAGGACAGGTGCACACTCCATGCTGTGCCAGGCTGGCTGCACACGAGGGTCCTGGCAGGTTGCTTAGAAACATGTGAAGCTTGATAAGTGCTCACACAGCCTCTTTCCGTGGGGCAAGTCCAACAGTCTTTGGGATGTCTTCCCCTGGAGATGTGTAACCCTTCGTGATTATCCCTCTAGGCCCTCTGGAAATAGCAAAGAGAGATAATATTAAGGGTGTGGAGGATAAAAGAAACGTTGCACAAATGTGCTAAGAAGCGATAATGTTTCCTTGGCACACAAAAAGATCAAAACAAAACCTTAATGTGGTTAATGGGCTGGTTGGTAGCTGTTGGCCAGTATTTCCCATGGAAGTCATTTCACTGGGACTCAAACAATCAGAATAGATTTCGCTAATGTTAATCATGATTTAAGGCAGCAAGCAGGAAATTATTTAAATTGTCTATTATACTGGTACTTTACTGATTGCATTTTACTTCTTTTGGTTTCTATTTGGGTTTTTTTCCCTGCAGAATTCTAAACAGTTGCTATAACTTTGTGCCAAGAGAATAAATTACGTCAGACATGTTTTTTGCTGTGAGAAAATTCAGTACACTTATTCAGACACATTTTTTTCATTTTATCACGTGTTAAAGAACTGCATTGTAAGAGATGACGACCAAAAGCTTGTGTAAACCAGAAAGAAAGACGCATCTTGTTGTCTGGTTATTTGTGTGTCCAAAAAAAAGTTTTCATTAGAACTGATTTTCCAATGCAGGTCGCCAAAAGGCTTTTTAATTCTAAGGGGGAACAGGCTGTGAAATATATTCAGTGTGGACTGTGCTGATCAGTAGTATCATATTTACCTTCTTGCCCTTCCACCTGAATCCCTTTGCAGTTCCTTAAATTGAAAAGCTCTTTGGGACAAAAAATATCTCTTTGCTGAATTTGTGCAGCACCTGCCCCAGAGATTCTGCTCTGGGGTGCGGTAGTGCTGCTGCTGCTGTAACCGCAGGCTTGGCAGGGATGACTGCTTTGTTTTTTCTATGATAAAGCTTTGCATGATGTAAGAGATCGGGCAGCAATATGAGCATAGTCCTTGTTATTTCCCCAGTTCACAGGCATTGTACTTCCAGACAGGATGGGGAGGTTAACTAAAGTTGAAAAAGGATCTAAAACACAGCAAGAGTTTACTGTCTGGTAGAAATGAAATAAAAATCAAGTAGTTGGAAACTAGAAAAAAATGTATGTGTTTGCTCATGCTTTGAGACTCTTCTTTCTGTAAGGAAAAAACAATTTGGTGAAAATAGTTGTATCCCTGGATATGTGTCCTCTTGCTTCCTGTTTCTCTGCATGGCTTAATAAGAAAAATTCTGTATTCCCTAAATAGTTGGGCTTTTCAGCACATTCCATGAAAGGCCAATAATGCCGTTTTCTATCTCTGTCCCATCTAGGCTGGCTGTCCGCAGAGGGGGCCTTCCTTTATCTTCTGGTTTCAGAGAGGAGGCAAAGTGGGCTGGTATGTCCAGGAAATGCCTGCAGCTGCCTTCAGTGTTCCCTGCCTTTGTTAGCGTTATCCCACAAAGACACTTCGCTCTTGTTGGCCATTGACCATTCAGTAGGGTTTGTGGTTTTTTTTTTAAACATAGCTCTGATCAACACCTGGGTAAGAAACACAACTTTAGGCTTCCCACCGGAGCTAGGGATAGCATTACCAGGTGGGAAAGAGCTTTTCCCCCTGCAGTGGGCTAACAGTTTGTTAATGGTTTATTCAAGCACAGAAAATGGCACCTGGTCTGCCAAAAGAGCATTAGTTTCTCCAGAGGGGACTGTTAATTGTCCAGGAAAAGAAGATTAGGAGTGTCTCCCTCATAAATTAAGGATGAATCATTCTTCTCTGGGACTGGGGGAAAATTTGACTTTTTTACACTTTCAGGCACCAAATGCAGGATGGAGAAGCAAACTTGCTTCACCCCAAGTGGTGAATGTAATTTGAGAACTAAAAACATGCATTAGAACAACATCTATCGCACATTTGTTATGAAAGGGAGAGAGAGATCTTAGAGATTTGATGGATGACATTTCTTTAATTTTGTCATTTTTGCCTTTATATACCTTTTTACTACCTTCTGTGTTTTGAAGTTCATAACTGCAATACTGCTTATGTTTGCTCTTAACCAGGTTGCTGTAAGGGCGATTATAGTTGATTTTCATACCTACATAAAGCCCTTCCATTCCTTCAGGGTGGTGGTGCCTACAAATAAGATAATAAATTCAGTACTCCATGCCTGCATGCAGGGCTCAAAGGATTTTCAAAGAGTAGCTGCTTTAACTTTTTAAAATGAAAAACTACCCTCAGATGAGTAGGCAAAATTACGAAATTCATTTGAAAAGAAGAGGAAAGCTTCTTTTGCTTAATTTCTCATCAACTGTGGTTGAGTGGAGAATTCTGTGCTCC
This sequence comes from Dasyornis broadbenti, assembly GCA_013397935.1. NCBI lineage: Eukaryota > Metazoa > Chordata > Aves > Passeriformes > Dasyornithidae > Dasyornis > Dasyornis broadbenti. The sequence goes on from VZRN01000404.1 coordinate 319,654, forward strand.
TTTCTCTGTGGTCTGTATCCTCCACTCTTGAGGGAGAAGGTGGCTTGCTGGGAGTTGAGTGTCATATTTGATCTGGAGTTGGCATGTTCCAGAAAGGGCCATAATATATCTTAAGCAAAAGAATTGTCATTACATCCAGTTCAAAATAGGAGATTGGCAATAATGGAACTATTTTGAAAAAGGTTCATTTGAAATTCTTTGCTTGAGAGCTCTCATTCTGTTTGGGAGGCAGGAATGTGAACACTCACTTAACGAGCTGCATTCAAAAGATGAAATTTCAAGAGAGTAAAAGTAAAACCCAGTATTTCCTGAACATAAATAGAGTCACTCATCCTCAAATCCACAGTCGTGTCTTTCTCTTCAACTTCATCTAATATTCCCCTTGCTCCCTGTTTAACTAGGAAAAATGCAAATATCAGTGGTGGAGTCCTTCGAACATCAGTCACTGATGTTAAAGCATGAGCTCTTTACTCAGTGAGGGCTGAATAAAGGCTGTTTTTGCTCTAATAGGCTGTTGTACGCTGTTGTTGCTCTAATACCATTTCTGAAAGCCTGGTAGCCCTCCTGCTGAACCTCATCATGATTTATCAGACAGTTCAGTAGTAGCAAGACCAAGACCCAAGTAGGTCAAGACTGAAAATGGATATTCCTGATTTTGCGTCTGATAAAATGTTCCTGTTCTATTCCTTTTGTAGCATTGTGAATGTGTGCGTTGAGCTGTGTGTCCCCTGGAAGAGAATTGCTTATTTCCAGGGTACAGGATTACAGTGCTACAAGTTAGCCTTTCAAGAAACTGAAATCATCAGTTTCTGGATTCAGAAACAACAGCTGTTGTGTTGGTCCATTTTAAAGAAAAGAAATATGAAATATGCATGAACCATATGAAAGCTCAGATGCAGCTCTTAGCTCTGAGGAGTTTGAAGGTGAGACCATGTCAGAGGAAATTAATGTTTTCTGTAGAAGAAGAGCAAACTCTCATTTCAAAGAAAGTTTCCTAGCAAACCGGTTTGGCTTGCTTAACACTTGAGGTAGCAATACATCCACACATGATCTCTGACATAACATTGCTGCGTTATTAGCAGAGTTGGTTCAGATGTTTTCACACCATACTTAAGTAAGGTAGGAGTGGAAAACATTCTGATAACACTACAAGGAATAATTTGGCAGCAGTCAGAAGCTGGAAGCAAAAAAGGGCAGTTGGAGAGAAATAATTAGTAAGGATAATTGTCAGGCCTTGACAACCTGGTGTGTCTTTCTGGCAGTGAATGGATTCACCTGACACCCAGAGATAGCCATCTGATAATAGCACTCATAAGATCAATACATCGATACTTTATCCTTGAAACAGTATTTAAAGTCTGTTCTTAGGTTCATTTCTTTACTTCTGTAAAGTTATAGCAATCTGGGATTTGAGATAATGCATTCATTACAGCCTTATCGGAACCTTTTTCATTTGCTGTATTTTAATGCATCTATGGTGATTGCTGAAGAAAGATGCCTAGTGAGCTTAATCTGCTTATGCTTTAAAAATAAAGGATGCTCAGAAGATTAAAATGGGGCCTCATACTGAACAGGTTCAAGAGTTTGCAGTGCTCACAATGGCAGGGTGTTTTGTGCAAGAGTTATTTCAAATTTAGAGCTTCCCTGATGCTGGCTCTGCTGACCCCATGGAGAGGGGAGGAGGGGGAACTGGGCACAGCTGAGATTTTGCTTATGTAGATTGAGATTGTGCCCAGGCTCTAATAATGCCAAATTGTTGCAGGGTTAAACACGATTGTTTCTTTTAATGTGTCTTGCCGGTCTGCATCTCTTTGCATTGTGAAGAACTACTTGTGGGATTGTGATACACATCCCAGGAGCCAGAAATAGCGTGTGCATGGTTCAAATAATGCTCATGCAGATAAGTAATCTGTAGATAACTATGGCAAGAGATTTAGATCTGCTCCTCTGAGTATGCTCACCAGATCTCCCCAACTGCATGTGTGTTGGATGAATTGAAATGGACTGGAAATTTTATTTTTAATGTCATCTGCTGTGAAGGATAGGAGACTTTCAACAGGACAATATCGTTTCCTTGACTGCACCACATACATGTGCCATTGCTAGCAAGGGAGAAGCTCATGTTGAAAAAGACCTGTTTACCTAACAACATCAACAAAAAATCCTTTTTATGATAAAGACTCTAAAGATCAGTGGCTGCCCTCTGAGTGCCTGAGGGAATTATTTGTACCTCTGCTTCTTGTTGTTGATGGGCACTTCATTGCAGGGCTGTTGCTATCCCTGCTGTGCCACCAGCGGCCTCGCTGGCAGGTGGAAAATTCAGCACTTTTGAAACCAGTGGGTTTTGTTGGTTTTAAGAAGATTATGGCATGAAAGATGGAGGAGGAGATCAGAACTGGCAGGAAGCTGTGATTTGAATAGGACCTTCAATTTGACACATGTTATGTCCTTAAGAGAGGAGTTGGTGCCTGGTTTTGTTGACAGGTGTGGCGACAGCTTTGAGGGATAACGGGCACTTCGCTGAATCGCTAAATTGATTTGATAATCAGTAAGTGAATTTGTTAAGAGCAGGTACTACATGCCTTCTTTGGGGCTTGGTTAACTTAGTGACAGCTTATTTTAAATGTACTACGATGCCACAGTTTATTTTTTCCTTTCTTTTCTGGCAAAAGCCCCACATAGAGACAGATAAAAGAAGCCATTTCTCATCTTTGGCTGTAAAACCAACCTGAAGATGACCAGACCTCGCTTTAACACAGAAGCTGCTGTCCCAGGTTAAGCTCTCTCCATTTGCTCCAGATATGCCCAGATAGCAGTGACCATCATCAGCCACAAGTGTTTATCCTCTCAGTGTGGCTACAGCATTTCACCACCATTGCCTTCCCTAGACAGCGTCAGCTTTGCAGCAGCCTTTGAGTCACTCAGAGCCTTGATAACTGCCTTGCTCCCCTTTCCAGCTGCTCATTCCCGGCTAGCCTGGTAACCCATGGACTTTTTGTCTTTTGGAGCGCAAAGAGGAGGTTATTCCTTTCCTTGGTGGCACAGTGGCCCTGCCCCACGCCAGGAGGGCAGGCAGGCACTGTGCCCTGGGGTGCAGATGGCAGTGGCTGGAGGTGATCTCCCTCAGGTATAACCTTTGGGTTGTTTGTGAGCTCATGGCTGGATTTGCAGTTGTCTCCCCATTGGTTCTGCTGTTTACAGAAACTCGACACAGGACAGGTTTGTCAAATTAAAACATTCTGCCTCCAGCATTAGGCATACGGATTAGAGTTTATGTTGGTTTATACTGGAGCTATTCAGAAGGGGAATTTTGCTTCAGGCATTTTCAAAAGGCGATAGAATTTGTGAAAGTTCAATATAGATTTATTTTATAGTTCCCCAGAAATGTCTGTATTGTTTGCTTGGGTTCAGATTAAAAACATTTGTGGTCTAGGTAACTCAACTATTACAAATCAGAGATTTTTTTTTCTCATGTGCATTCACAGTCGTCCTCTCTTCTCAAGACCTAAATTGAATTTGTGTCCTTCATACCGTGATGCTCAAACGATTTCCTCTTCAACAAAGAGTACGTAACAAAGGTTAAAAATTATTTTTGCAATCCAAGCATTTAAGTATACATTACTATCTGTTTTAAGGATGGATAATCAATGTAAAAAATGATACTTCCATGTATTTCTAATAGGTCACTGTGTAAATATCCATAATGGAATCGATCCCCTTGGTTATGGCAACCATTAGTACAGAAGGGGTTTCACAATTAATGTATCAGACATTTGCCTTTCATACTTACACGCAAAATGATTATTTATTGATTATTTTCAATCCAGGTTAATGATGTTGAAGAGGTTTCAGTATCTCAATTTAAAGTACTTAAAGTGCGCTTCAAACAGAAATACCATATCCCTTTCAAGAAGTTGTGACTAATATCTGATAAGTGATTTTGCTCTACATTCCCTCCCATTTACATATACATACATATATATATAATTTATAAAATAAGGATGTTTGCACACCTAGAAAGTGTCGGTGCCATGTGAATGGTCATGTAAAATGATTGCATTTTCACTGTTACCTGAAAAACATGTATAAAACCAAACTGAATGCTGAAAAACTTCCTTGCATAAAGCTCTTTGGCAATAATAATGAGCAGAGGGAAATCTATTTTAAAAAGTGTATTAAGTGACTTGGAATCCTGGGTCCCATTTGGAAAGGGGCCTGGCACATGGCACTAGACAGTTTCAGGTCAATACATTGTGTGTTCCTCAGTTCTTGAGAGTCAAGCCCACAAGCATCAAGGTAATTGTTGGTCCAGGGAGAGCTTGACCTCCACTCTTGGTGCCATTGGTATGTGGCTGTGTTCATACCCTGCTGTCTTCTACAAAGAGGCCTCTAAAAAGAGAGAGATGCCTGCCAGGCAGCCTGTCCCACCACAGTCCAAAGACACAAAGGACTGGTAAGCTGAGGCAATAACAGGCTGTTTTCTCTATTAAAAATGGTAGACATTTTCTTCCTCTGATATGCTATTCCAAAGAAACCAAGATCCAGAAAGTAACTCCGTTTCAATTCAAAAGGGCATTGACATGTTTGCCTCCCCTTGTCTGTGCACACAGGCAGGAGGTGGAGGCTCAGTGACACTTGGTGAGGTGGTGGTCTCGCCATGGAGCCTTGGGTGTGCTGGAATTCCCTGCTCTCCGTTCGCAGATGGAGCTGGCGTTTGCTGCTTTGAGTGCTGCATGTGAGCTCTGAGCCTATAGGGCTGACATCTGCTTTGCTGTGAAACTCTGCACTGGAAGCTGACATCAGCCCTCTGTGCTGCTTTAAATTCACATTCTCCTTGGAAAAATGTAATCTAGTATTTCAGTGAAGGTTTGATTTTCTTAATGTTTTTTTTCTTTTTTTTTTTTTTTTTTCTTTTATTTTTGAGTCTCTGAGACATTTTCCTGATGAAGTGTCGGCCCTTTTTCAATGAGTTTAAGCCTACTGACAGTAGACTGACTATTCGTAATTATCTTCTCTAGACCCCTTTAAATTAGTCCCCCAGGGGTCTGTGAACCTCATATTGAAAATGACAGCTTTAATATTTCCTTACTAAATACATACAAAGAGTTGTCCAGGGATGCTGACTCGCATAAGATTGTTAATTCCCCCTGGAAAACAAAAGAATCGGATTTTAAGTTGCAATACATCTGAGGGGCTGGGACACAGTATGGAAGAAGAGGAGAGTGACCATCAAATGTGACCAAGGCTTTGTCCACGCTGGAAACAGGAGAGTGTGGGAGGGGAAAAAACATTTGAAACCATTGAACTCATGCATAAATGTATAGCTTTCAAATAGCTAATTTTTGTATGTCATAAAAGAAAACTGGCTAGGGCTGGTTCCTTTTTTATAGCCCTGTCATAAACTCTGAAAAATGAGGTTTATAATTTATGGTCTGAAACCACCTTAACTATTGCAATACAAACAGCACCACTGTACTGCAGTTTATTTCTAAAATGCCTCCGGTGAAAATATTGCAGTGCTGTAATTAACTAATACCAAGATCCTGTTTGTGGCGCTTTCTCTGCTTTCCCCAGAATTATGCAGTTAGTATAAATCCTCAAGGCTTAGGAGATGGTGATGCTTCAGAATAATCTTACATTACCATGTCAGTTAAGACAATCACTAATGGTGTTTGTGTAGCTCACAGAGTCTGTCCCATCACTGGCTGGATTTATAAGGAGGGCGTTACATAGTTTTTATATATATCTATATATGCATGCATGTGTCTGTGTAAACAAACAAACAAAAAAAAAAGTAGTACCGGAGAGAACAGCGTGCCTGCTGTCTCCTAATTACTTTGTTTTTTGATATCTGAGCAACATTGATCTTTCGAAATGATCTCTTGCTGGTGGCATCAGTTTTATGTTGGAAAATATTCCTTCAATTCTGGCAATGATAAACTAATTACAGACTATACATTTTTAATGATTTAATCTCCTGTCATATTCCTAGAGGGAAGTGATCCTGATTCCAAACAAATCTCCCATGCATGACCAAACACTCATCATGAAATGTATGGTTTTCATTAAACCCTGTTGTTAATACAGGCTTAGGATTGTTTTGTTAAAATGGGGAGAGGTTGGGGAGTAAAAGCATGCTGAAAGATTACTGTAATAATGCTGCAGTAGCGTTTTGAATCACACAGAGTTCCCAGTAACATTCCACTGACATGTGCCTCCCATTAGAGAGGGCTGGAGGTAACGCCGGAGCCACACGTCTCAGAGGGATTTCCATGGGTGGTAGTTAGAAAGATGCATTCATATTCTTTGTTCTGTGCCAGAAATCCAGGCTGGTGTCACTCACCCCATCTACGTTAGGGTCTAGGTTTAGGAATAATGATAAGCCAAGCAGTGGGTCAAAAAGCCAGCTTCAAGTGATGCTTCTTTTTTAGCCTGCTGAGGTCTCTCCTCTATGAACTGCTGTTGCACGAGTGCTCTTTATACCCCTGTGCCACCCTGGCCCGGTGCTGTGTGCTTTGGTGGGGGTCTGCTTTTTAACTTTGCGTAAAGACTAAACCAATGTGCTTTGGCCTCTGACTGGGGTCAAGGGTGGTGCTGCAGTGGGGGAACATAAAGCGATCATCTCCTTTGCATCTGCTGGACGGACTGGATCTGTAATTCCCTTCAGCAGCAGCTCCTGTAATTGGGCATAAGATCCAGAAGTGAAAGAGGGTCGTGGTTCTCTTGAGAGCACAGATGTAAGAGGTGTTGAAGAGATGACAGAGAAAAACAATTGTTAGAAATTTCTTTTACCTAGGGGAGAAATTTCAAGTAATTTCAGTGAGCTGTAAACATCCCTGCCATTTTTGCTTGCTTTCAGGTGCTTTTGCCCCTTTCCCAGAGAGCTATTTTGTTGATTTTAATGACTCCAATCTTTGGGAAGTCTGAAGATAAGAACAGCATTTAGAGAAGGCATTTAAAGCAAATTTTGGTATATCTGAACCAAATGTGTGCATGCTGGTGCACTGGTAACAATCTGAGTCAGATGCACACACATTCACACAACTAATAAAAAACAGGGCCTAGAATTGCTCAACCTAGAGAAGTGAGCATGGAGAGGGTGAATTAAGGTTCCTATGAACTTCTTGTGGTTTTCCTGGCACAGTGAGGATGAAACTATTATTATGAACTAGAACTCCAATTTTATTAATGTTCTGAAGTATAGAAGGAAGCAACAAATCTGATTTAAGTGAAGACATTTGTCTTGGCAGTGTGATTTACTCCAGGGTTGTAAATTTGACATGATGGAGACTAAAATGTACTGAAACTTAAATTTCTCCCATATCTCACTCAAAGTCAAATGATTTAAATAGCAGAATATGAGAAATGACATGTATCCTTGGATGCAAATATATTTTTGGTGCTGAAGATTTTAATTTCATGTCTGAGGAAATTTATCAATTTGAGGATGAAACTTTTAGGAAAACAAAGGTTAGAATTTCCAGGCGTGGTGTGGGGATGCTATGACAAGTGCAACACTGTCTCGTGCAGGGAAGGTTTCCTGCCTGGTAACCTTCTGTAATGGGACCAGTAATGACAAAACAGGTATCATGGAAGGTGAAATCTGCTTTGCTGACACAGATCCCACTAATGCTCCTGTCCTGCAATGCTCACCACGCTCCCCTTTGGCACTGTGCCTCCCCTGTCTCCTGTGCTGTACAAATGTGTCCAGGACAAAATACTAGAACATTTTAAAGTACAGAGTGTTAACAAACCCAAACATACTGGGGTGGGGGACTGGGTGAGTGTTGAAGAAAAAGGCCCCAGGATGATCCAGCACTGAGCATCCTCCCTGTTCTTGACTGGAGCGAATTCATTGCTGGGATTTTGTCCTCTTAGGACCAGCTTGGGTAGATTGTCCAAACCACAGTCCCTGCTTTGGATTCTTCACCCTGGTTTTTGTCTTTGTTCAGTAATGGCTTGCACTGTCCTGAGGGTCACCAAGCCACTGGGGTCATTTGACCTCTGAAGGGACCCTGTCCTTCCACTGAGGAGTAAGGGAATTAATGGGAACTCCACTCCTCACTTTCGTACATGTTAAAGGTGCCTGAAGTTTATTTTCAGGCTTTGACCTTTTGGCAATCAGCAGAGAGATGCTTATTCCCTGAGGAACATAAACTTAACCCAATGGCTATATGATCAATCTGGCAGAGCTCTAATTCTCCTATTCATTTCCTCAGTAATGTCTTTTAAAATCCCCATATTCTGGAAGTAAAAATCAGAGCTTAATTTTTTTTTTTATTATATTTTAAGATAAACCAGTAACTTTTATGGCTTTGCTCTGTGATTCCATGAAATGGGATTAATTTCTTAGCAGCAGTGGACCAGCTCTGTCAGTTCAATAAAAGTAATGTGGACAATTTCAGTCTATTACTTTTAAATTAACTCAGTCCATATGACTCTTCCTAATACACTGCCACCTTGTGAAAAACAGGGTTGCGTTTTATTGATTCATGTGATAGATGAGAATATTAAGTGTTCCCTGGCAAACAGCACCCCAAACAACACGAAGCTCTTAGGCATGCCAGGACTGGGGAACTAATTAAGCTGAGACTGAAGAGGTTATTTTACTCATATGCTGTAAAATGGAAAAAATATTAAAGTAACTTTATAGCTTAAAAAAATTCCCACAGCATCTCTCCTCCATTCCCCCCACAGCCTGGCTGATACATTTTGTTTTGCCATATTTTCAGTCAGTTTCGGAAAATGCAGAATTGAAGGTCTTTGGGGAGGCAATAAGAAGGCAACCAAAACAGGGAAAAGGTCAAACTAGTGAAGGTACACGGAAATGAAAAGAGGCCCTTGTAACATAACACGCCTGATATTGCAGTGTGTGTAGTAGCCTTGTTTCCCACAAAGTCAGAGAAGTGAACAGGTATTGCCCCTTCAGAGATCCAAACTTTTCAGAAAGGTTGCTCGTTAAATTTTTACTTGGTAAAAAATGAAGTCTGAAAAAGCTGGTGTGATGATCCTTTGAGGACATCTTAGAATAATTGTAATAATGCATTAAAATGTCACTAGGGGAAATGATTAATTGGAATTGCTTTCATTTTTCTCCTCCATTTGCTTGCATTCCTGTCCTTAGTTCCTCATATAAAAAATAAAAATAGTAACATCCAGTGCTAGCACTATATGTGAAGTCTTTTATTACTGCACAGTGCCATGTGTGAAGCCTTGCTACTGACACTCATGGAGTTACATGCCTACTACTCCAATTGTTTAATTAATGTTTTGGCTTTCAGCATAAAAGCTAGAACATCGAAAACCACTGTAAAATCCTGATCATGGCAATGACATTTATCATTCTGTAACAGTAAGTGTGGTGGGTTGTTTACTGACTGTGTTGCTTTGCTCTTTCCAAAGCAGAGAACCCAATTTTCAGTTATTTTTCTCTCTTGTCCTCATTTAACAAGGACTAACCCAAGCCAGCACGCTGTGCAAAGCAAAGATCAGTGGTAGAGGTGACTTTTGTTCTTGAGGCTCTAGAGCACAATCAAAGTGGGAGTAAATGACAGGCAGATGTAACAGAGGCAGGAGAAATTGGGAGCAGGAAGTTTATTTTCATGAACTCTTGCCTGTGCCTGGCGGTTCACTCCTCCAGATGATGAGCTTTAAAACAGACTGCTGGGCCAGCATCCGAAACATGACCTTGTGTGGGTGTTTTTTCCCTCTGTGTGTTTTCCTACATAAAAACTACATGGTATTCAGGATGGAAAACTTATCCCAGTAATTTTTTTTAAGTGTTTTTTAAATTTCATCAAAAGAACTCAAGGAGAGGGAAAAAGCAACATTACAAATAAGTAAAATAAGTAATCTGCTTGTTGCTTTAGGCATGTTTCTGCTCATTTTAGTTTGTTGTCATTCAGTTTGATTCACTGAACTGATTCAATTTTAATGGTTCACTTATGCATGCAACTACCTGGAAAAAAAAGATTAAAAAATGCCCCTAAAGCAAATCTTACTGAGATTTTGGTCAAAAAAGGATCATAAATAAGCAGAAGTAAGAGCAAAAGCTAAAACAATATGGCACACATCAAGTAAAAAGAAAGTACAATATGTGAAGTGCAGAAAATAAACATGAGCTACAAAATAGAAGTTAAAAAATAGTACCCAAGGTAAAAAATCAAATTCAATATGTTTTACAATTACACAGGAGAATGAGTTTCTTCAACCTTTAGATTCTTCCTTTATTCAGTTAATGTAAAGACAACAAGGCTGGAAGGGTATCTCTTCCAAGGCACCGGCAGTTTCTTAGAGCCCTTGCTGAATGCTGGAAAATTTAGCAAGGGGGAAAATTGCATATACTAAGAATATAACATGATGAATATGTTGTGTCACATACATACCATCTGTGAGTTATTCTGATAGACAGAACAGCTTGTCTGCCAAATCCTAAAGCATAGCTTTGATTATTGCATACATTGTAAAATAATAATCTTGGGGACTTCAGGGGAATTGAAGTATGACCTTGAGCTTGTACTTTAAAGGTCACGCCATCGAGGTCTGGAAGGGTAACTCTCTACTGCTGTAATTAGGTCTTTTGGTAATGAGTGCTGTAGAACAGAAGTTTTCACAAATGAGGCTGCCAGCAGTTACCAAGGAGAGGAGAAAAACATCAGGACATAACTCCTAGAGAACAGGGACGGTGGGGTGTTTTATCCTGCAGTGGTTTTAAGAGAAGATGCGTTGTATCCACCTCTTGATGCTGGGGGAGAGTAATGCAAAGGGGAGTTTTGAGTTTTTGCAGGGGTTGCAGCCTCTCAAGGAGAGGTGGCCTGTGCATGTAATTTGTTAATTACCTGCACAGCTCAGTAAATCATCTCATTTTGTGGTGGTCACAGTGTTCCCCAGTTCCTGGCCCCACTGCAGGTGCTTACACAGTGGGAGGATGATCAGCAACTCACAGATTTGGTCCTTGCTATTCTGTTTTTTACTGCTGTTGAAAGTTAATTTCATATGCTATCATTTACTTAAAGTTGTTAAATGCTAGCCTGAGTTTAAAAAAACCCCTCATTTTTGTGCAATAACATGATTCAGCTGCGATGGCTGCTGCAGTAAACGCCTTATAAAAGAGGTCCCTTCCTGAGCTATAGTGCCCATAAATATTAGCTTTATTTTTATAAGTAGTTGCTTTTTCAGCAGCAAAGTAGCTGTAACCATAAAAATGCTTAATAAGAAATGCTTTCTCAGTTACTGTTTATATGTTTAAACATTTAAAAGAACCATTTTGTATTTCCTGAATGGCCCTTAACATTAAATGTAAGTTCTAAGCAATTGTTTTTCTGTGGTTTGGGGATTTTCTGCAAAATTACTCTGAGCATAAGGCTTCCTTCCCCCCNNNNCCTAGCAGTTCCCTCCCCCCCCCCCCCCTTTTTTTTTCCTATATCTTTTGAAACTGTTGAGCTGCTCTTAGTGTCAAAGATTTAGATTTTGAGAATGAAGAAACTTAAAGGAGGCTTCATGCACATCCTCTCGGAGCAAGCTGTTCTAACGCAGATGTCACCAAGCGGAATCGAGGCAGTTTCAAAACATTTACTCGCTGTTCTTAATTGGTACCTGTTCTGAGTCACCCTGACTCGCTGTTGTGGTTTAAAAATCACTTTTTCACCCTTCCC
>VZRN01000404.1:331516-416551 GCA_013397935.1 Dasyornis broadbenti
CCCTTTCCTATGTTGCATGAAAATAATAGAGAAAAGCAATTTATTCAAACTGCTGATTACAGGGAGTGACATGTAAAAGGTTGAGGTGTTTCAGGTGCCTTTCTCCAGCAAGAGGAAACAACAAAAACCATGGCATGTCAAATCCCTCTTTCCTCTGTTAGTCGTTCCATGGGTGGAAAATCTCAGCACCTTTCTGATGCTCTTTGATAGGTATAAAAAGCTGCGAGCGTTGCTCGTGCCTCTCTGGAAGCAGAGCAGAATCCTGTTAAATGATTTGTGACTCATCAGTAGCACTTCTCCATATTTAAGAACTACCCAAGCCAGGAGAAACCTTCTAAACGTAGCAGACTTGAGAGTGAGTAGAAGCAGCCTTAGTAAGCTCTGCCATTTGAGTCCAGTCCCAGGGTGTCTTTTGCTTTGCTTGAAAAAAAATAAATGCTCTGAGTGAATCCTCTGAAAAATTATATCCAACCCTTTTCTGTGGGAACCTCTGTAAGCTTTTGCAGAGAGAGAAGAAAATTATTTATAAAAGTTTGTGTGTTGGAATTATTTATTTTTGAGTCTGCATTGAAAGGGAATAAAAATGGTCAACAGCGAGGAACTTATCACTTGATAACCAGAAGGCATAGTGAAACTGCAAAACTCATTTCCATTGTCTGTTTGATTTGATCCTATAAAAATCGTGACAATGAACACAAGCAAGCATAATATATTCTTTCATTATGCTTCTATATTTATTTTGTATAATAGGCAGAAAAATAAGTATGTTACTAGCAGTTGCCCTTTTTAAGAATATTATTGTTGATTGAAACATTTTGAACAACATTTTGAATCAACATTATTGTTGATTGAAACCTTTTAAAAGCTATGTATAGATAGTACATTTTCAGTTCAGAGGCTTTTGTTTTACGTATTCATGTTTTAAATCGACATTATTTTCATCAAAGGTTGTGATCTTTTCTGAATAATACCGTTGAAGAAAAACTTTACTTTTCTGAGTTTCCTTCAGGCACCCAGGGAAAGTCAGTAGCTGTGCTGAACACAAGATGTGATCAGAACAGAATAATTTGTGATGTGCTATTAGGTTTCATTTGCACAACACCCAGAAGATCAGCACATAGAAGCTATGGTTGCTTATGTTGTCCCTGGTGAATTTTATAGGATCACATCAAATAACATAAATGTAGGTTTTGTGGTTTCACTGATTCCATGTTCTCTCCCTGGTTTTTGACTAGGATGCAGTAATTGCCACAAATTTTGCACAGCATTTGTGATCAGATATATTTTCTGTTACAACCAGAGGACCCACCGTGAATGCCTTTGTCAGCAATAGATGTTGGTAGCAAGTCCTTATGGGAAAAGTTGTTCCTGAAGGTGACCAATTTTTAAAACAAATAAGCAGTAAGTGCAGAAAAAGAACATTAGGGTCATATAGCACAAGCCACTATGAAACATGCTACAGCTCTATCTTCAAATATCTTTTAGATGCTGCCTTGGCCACAGTATGGTGTAATTGAAAATAGTGGAGAAGGTCTTACATATTCCAATTGGTTCATCATGGGAAATGTGAATTTCCACAAATCCAGTTAAAGTTAGATCCGGTTACAACGGACACTATTTCTGCGGAAGACCGTGTGTTAGGAGAAAATGTTCTAGTCCAGAATCAAAAATCTTTCTAAAACTATGTCTTAAAATATGCAGTCAGCTCCGGAATAGCAGATGCTCTACACTCCAGATGCAGTATATGGGAAGAAGTCTGCATTTTTTTTTTTTTTGGTTGCTGCTAAAATAATGTGTATTGCATTTCAGATTGGAGACACTTTGCAGTTCAGGAAGAAGTTCCCCAGATGGAAGGATGTGAATTATTTATGCAATGTTTATCTCAGGGTTTACTTCCCATCACAACCAATTAAGGCTATTTCATTTCATTAAAACTAACGTTTTCACATTGGGGAAATCATTTATCTAAGGAAGGCGTTATAGTATCCACTACTTAAAAGCTTGAAAGCTTCCATCAATCATATAGTCTCAAATTCATTTAGAAATATACAAGATGGGAAAGTAAAGATATTTTCCTGTGTTAGGCCTTGCCAAATTGCATTATAATTAATTGAAATTTAAGAAATTAAGATATTATATTCCTGTTTTTCTTCCTACTTAGTAGAACATAATGGCATTCAGTAGTCCTCTGCCACCTCAGTGTTGCAGTCGCTGGACAAGCTCAGCCCATTTTAATCTATACCTAGAGCAGAGAAGAAGCCTTTTCTCCGACACAATTGTTTTAAGACTTTTTTTTTTTTTTGAATGAGCAATGATTGAGATCAAACCTTACAGAAACAGACTATATTATGAAATAAAATTGTCTGCTTGGTCCGTAACTCTGCATTTAAAGTGGCCATATTTGTGTGGCAGTGAAGAATCTGCTGTAATTTTTGTCTTTGTTCCTCTCCTGCTGCCAGTGCCCGTGTGAGACTTGGGCAAAGTGCACCATTAGATATCTGTGATAGCCAAGGCATTAAACTGAAAGGTCGACTTATTATCAATTTTAAAACTGTTTTCCAGTTGAGGTACTGCCAGGTCTCACCGAGGTTTCAGCAGATTAGATTAGATAGGCTTGTGTATAGACCTGCTCTAAATGAATAGCATCAGTCTTGGGGAAGGGAGAAGGAGAGCTCATTACTGTCACTTGACAACTTCATTTCAGTCCTTGCCCCCAATAATTATAACTCCTAGAAAAGCCAAATTGTAGAATCTGAGGAGTTAAGGTCTGGTCAAACAAATCACAGCTTTTTTGAAAGCCTGGACTGACAAGGAGGCCAATCTGTGAAATGTGCTAGGAAAATACAGACAAAAATAACCAAAATGGAAGGTACAGACCTTTATCTGTGTCTGTAATGGGTTTAAAATTACAGAAAATGCTGTGGCTCACTTCCCTGGTAGCTCTTTGTGAAGTCTGGATCAACAGTATCGCAGTAAGAATGTTAAAATATTGATTTGTTCTTGTGGCGAGTGGGATTCCTGCATAATCTCCATCCTCTCTGGGGACAGGCATTAACAAAGGTCTTTGGAAGTCATTCAAGACCAGTTTGCAAACAGCTAAAATTTCATAGAGTTTTGTAAGTAGACTGCAGTGGTCTGACAATCAATTAGTGCAATTTCATTCATTTTAAGGGAAATAAACTTTGTTTTTCACAGCATCCTGCTGAAAAGGAATCTGTTGTTTCCCTAAGCTTGTGGGCGTATGTGTGTGTTTATTTATGTGGAAGCCTGAATCTTTTAAATACACATGCATATAAGTATCTCTTGATGAGATGCAACATGCATGTGATGAAGGGGATCTAACAGTGGGAGAAAATTTATTATTTCATGGATTTAGTAAAACATCTGACATTATTGTCATGGAGGAATGTTCATCCTCATTTATGCCTTGCTTCTGTTAACGTGAAAAAGAGCAAGATAACAGTGATTACAGACTCAGATTTGTATTTGACTGTAAGCAGGTGGGGATGTGGAAGGAAGGAGGAAATCTCCCCTAAGTTGGCTCCAGTAGTTTATGTTATGCTATACATTAGATCTTTAAACCACCTTCCTCCAGAAATGTTTGCATGCCTGGATAGGCCAGAGACAATCCAAGTAACTCTTGCCTCTTTGTTAAGGTTCTTTGAGCTCAAAATACTGTACAGAAATCCTGTGGTTTGCTGGCTTCTGTGATTGTAGCATCTTTTGAACCATGCTTCATGTTTGTCAGGTTGGATCCTGTACAAACACCAAGCAAGGAGGCTGCTCCAGGTCTGAGCAGTTTAGACATGGGTGGCTTCAAAGTGATCCTCCTGCAGTGAGCACTCCCTCTCACTGACCTTTGATTTCGTTCTCAGCATCCCACTTCTAAGATTTTTTCCTGTCTGGCACAGGACTGTTTTAACTTGTTTTATCTCTGTGTGGGTAAAAAAGGAGTATCTACGTGATACAATTAAGACAGTGTACCTAAACTTATCGATTGGGCTGTGTTGCTCTGCTTGTAACTTATTGCATTCATCTGGCACTTGTCAGGTTGCACTGGTCCAACGCTTTACATTCTATAAAGGTAATTTAATAGAGGCAGAACTCAGTATATGTGTCCATGAATACTCCTGCGTTTGTCTAGAATATTAAATTTGGTATCACATCGTTACAGATAGCATGATTTTTTTGATGTGGAGACTGTTAGTATTACCAGGTTTTGAAGATCTATGGATGGGAGTATGGCTTCCTGAGGAATGACCTGTAGGTACAGAAAACCTGGTTTTGAAACTTCACAGGAGGTGTTGAATTCAGAATAATAAAGTCACTATATTTATTAAGGACATGGACTTCCTTCATATCCTCTTCCACAAAACCATCCCTAACTGAATCTGAATCCTAAGATACCATCCAAGGAGGCTTCATCTGTACAATCTCACGGGAGAATACACCAGAGCTTTGTGCCAGCAGGTATAGATGCCTCTTCTGTGTAAGATTCTGAAAATTACCTTATGCATTTGTTAAATCTCAGTTAATTTTGGCATGAGAAGACAGAGGAAGTTGCTGCTGCTGTTTCTCTTGATGACTTGCTGATCCACAGAAACTGAGGCAAGGTGTAGTACAGCTGTTGAGAGAGAGACCCTTCACAGATCAAGGTGATGGCTGCATTCAGGTCCAGGACACGTGATTCCATCATATGGTGACCTTATGCTCTGGAGTGACAACATCCCTCCAATTCTCTCCCTGTAGTGTTAACACAGAAGTGCTAGTGGTTGGACCTCACACACATGCTTTCTTTTCCTAATTTTTCAGACTTTCCTTCTTTTCCACAACAGGATTTAATAGAACAGCCACATGGCTTTATTCAGTATTCAGTGTGCTTCAATTGTCAGTGAGATACTAATGGAAATTTATCGCATACTGAACCCGAAGTGACATGTATATGTATATATGTATTTGTGTTAAAATGCTGTGCATTATTTCACACCTAAAAATACTTCACTGTCCTTACTTTTGGAGCTTTTTATATATAAAGCCCTCAATCAGGGCTTAAAATCTGGCACTTCCATATCAGTCTTTCTCTTCTTTTAATGGTAACTTTTTCTAATGAGGAGGAAAGTACAATGGAAATTTTTGGTCAGCAAGTTATCAAATCTTGTTTTCAGTCATCATTCAAAGTGGAATCAAGAAAAGGACCATTCATTTTGTGTCGCACTGATAAATGATGATGAAACTACTTGCTAGTCAGTGGCTACAAATTGGCTTTATTGCAGTAATTTTAACTTTTACTTTCTGTGTCTGAGATGGCCTCTATTGTTGATGGCTGCTTTTGAAATTAAAACGTTGTGCACTAGCATGAAGGTAAACACAATCTGACATGGTTTGCTTTGGAGAGCTCATCACCTCTGATGGCTTTGGAACACCCCTGAGAGGTGAAGGGATGTCAGGATGAGGAGACAATTATTTTTATGCGTTTTGCTTCCATGTTTTTACTCTTGGCTATGAAAAGGCAACCTTTTCTATGGAGCATCATGCTGAATCACTCTATTCACAGACCTCTGGTGATCAGGGGATGCAAATTTCTTTCTTCAGGCTCTTTTATTAGCGGTAAGTAATATGCAAGCAGGCGGAGTTTTAAGAAAAGCACCTTAAGGGAACATGAATAAAGGCCAGCATTTTATATGAACAAGAGGTCTGCATTTTCCTGATATTCTAGAGCTTTTTGTGTTACATAAAAGCAGGTTCATCTGAAAACTCTCTCTGTAGTC
Source organism: Dasyornis broadbenti (assembly GCA_013397935.1). Taxonomy (NCBI): domain Eukaryota; kingdom Metazoa; phylum Chordata; class Aves; order Passeriformes; family Dasyornithidae; genus Dasyornis; species Dasyornis broadbenti. The sequence continues at coordinate 337,285 of VZRN01000404.1, forward strand.
ATGCTTTGATTCACTGAAGTTTGGACTGAATACTATTTCTGTTCTATTTTTTTTGTTCAAGCAATCCTTTCCAGGAATGACAGAGGGATGTTCTGGGGGGACAGAACAATTGTTCCTTACCAGCTAATCTGTAAGGATTTTGGCATTCTCAGGAGTTCCCACTCAGCTATCCCATCCAGTTATTCGTCCTCTGATATGTTTTGCTAAGACAGCTTTCCCTGTGAGTCTGAGTGCTAATTTTGCACATAAGGAATCTTTGCTGATGTCTGGAACAAATTTGCATACCCTGCTTTATTAGAGCAAACAGGAGGGGCTACCTCCTAATTTGCTAAGGAATTCTCTTTGAAGTCCAACTAACAGGTGAGGAAAAATGTCCTATTCCTCATCCACATGAAGACTAAAATGGAGTGTAAGATATTTATCACCATCTTTGTTACGTTTCTGAGAGATTTAATAGTGCCCAGAATTGTTCATTTCTTAAGAGCGACGTGCTATTAAACTGAGGCATTATTTAGCAATTGGTGCTGTCTCAAGAGGATAATTACTCAGAAGTATCTATTTGAAAATTCATCTACTGCTAGTTGTATAAATGTCTACAGTGCCTGAAGTATTTAAATACTGAGAGGCTTTATGATTAAAGTTACCATATTACAATATTTAACAGAATGGTGGATTTCTATTAATATTATGTGTGCTTAGATTCAAATGCTGGTGTTCTCTCACTGACTCAGGGGAATCTGCACCTACTGATGGCATTCCCACTGAGCAAAAGGAAGTGGGTACATTGTGTGACCTGTTACATCCCCAGGTGCAGAAATGAGTGCTCTCAAGTCGAGAAACCTCCAGGTTATCTGTGTGCAGCACTGCTGAGTTTGGAGGGGTTGTGACAGGCACTGCAGTGTCTGCTGCCCATGCTGGGCATGATGGTGAAGTGTTTTGTAAAGGAGGACAGGGAGTGTCTTCAATATTTGAGTCATACTTGTGAACGTAATTGGGTCTGTCTTTAACTTTGCCACTTAACTGCAAAGGCACTTGCATGGGTGTCTTTGAGTCTTCGAGAACCCGAGTGAGCAGACGGGTTTTGATCAAATTGGTCAAAGCGCTCTAAAATTGTTACAGAGGTCTGACATGTCATATGCAGACACACACACAAAGCAGGATCATAAAAACCTCATTTTCTAGTTTAACTAGGTTAGAAAGAAGACTCTGACTTTGCACATAGAGTGACGAACATTAAATTAGTTGTTGCCACTCAAGGAATTGTTCCTGGAGTCCTTACAGAGAGCTGTCTGAACATGTGAGCTCCATGCTCAGCAGTAGCAGAAAGGCAGAGAGGAAGATTAGAAATTATCAGGAGATTAGTGCAATCAACAGGAAAAATCTTTACTCCATGGCACCTATGATTTGAGTAGTTCTGACTGTCCATCCTAAAAAATGCTGGGTATGTCCAAAATAATAGAGGACCTTCAGTGACAAGAAAAAGAGATTAGTTGTTGTGACATCTCAGCTTGGAAAAGGTAACTCAGGGTGCATGATTACACAGGTCTGTGAAATTTCAACAAAGTTAAATAAATGTTACTTATTATGCTCACAGTACAGCTAAGGTTCTGAGTCCAGAAAGCTAGAAGGTGCACAATCCACAGAAGGGAACAGTTTTCCTGCAGTGTATCAAGGTGCATGAATTGTGGAACTGATTTTCTAGCAGCCAGCAGTAAATACAGGTTGGAAAGAGGATTTAACAGAGTTCTGGACACAGCCGTCAAGGATGGTCCTTGTGCTGCTTCCAGGTCAGAAAGGCCTCTGAGGCTTGCTGGAAGCTGCAGGGGTATAGCGAAGGGAACAGTTGCTGTTTGTCCGTGTCTTGATTTACCTTCCATTAGTGCCTGGTACTTGAGACAGGGTACAGAGCCTGGTGCACCTGTAGCTGTAATCAAGTGTTTTATGAGGGCTCTCCAGAGCTATATTGCTGCAGCCTGGAGTATCAGACAACATCCACGGCCACACTGCTCTACGCAAGATCTGTGTGGAGCATTGTTAAGAAACTCAACAGAAAAACGGCAGCTTGAAATAATCTAAAACCTATCAAGATATCTTCTGAGCTATGTACTAAAATGAGAAGGGAATGGAGCTGGAAGTTAGCAGATCAGGCTGGATTTTTGTAAAAGATTGGTGGACATAATTGATGGATATGCTAGTGCCACCCATAGCCCTTGGCTCACAGGCTGTGTGATGGGAGATCTTGGAGTGAAAGGGCCAGATGATAATTGGTGAAGGGAAGGAGACAAACTGAAATACTTGAATTTTACAATCCCCTGGGATGTCAGGACCTTGTAATACCAACCCAGCAACCACTGGGTGTTCAGGGAAGCCAGTCATGATCCTGAATATGTTTTGAACTGCTCAGAGCAGCAATGCTACCGGAATCTACCAGAGCTGCCACCGACTTCAGCAAAGTCTTAACAGCCCTTTGGTGTGAGAGATAGGGATGCTGTCTTTTCTTTGTTTGTCCTTCTCTTTCCCCCATCTCTGTTGTTTTCCTTCCTATCTCTTTCCTCCGTCTGCTCAGTACAAGCCTGGCACAGTGAGCCCAGACACACTCCCTTTCACAGCGCTGCTGTGAACCGTGCCTGGCAAGGCAGGGAAAAGCTGTGTCCTGTGCCACCTGACAGGAGTTACCAGGTGTTGAAGGGGCTGATAACAGTCACTTTTATTGCCTGCTTTCCACAGTAATGAAGTTGCAAGTATCAGTCACAGTAGCTGAGTTATCTGGCTGTGCGCTTCTTTTCTTTTTGCTGTTACATGGTTGGTTTTTATCCTGCAGAAATTAGGACTGGACTCCAGAGCTAGATGTAGCCTATCTCACCTGTTTTTCTGAAGGACAATGTTTTTCATCATATTTAATACCACCCACAGATTGTTTTTCTAAGAAAAACCCATTTGCTAACAGAAATGGGGATAAGGCATAGGTGAAGCCAGAAGACTCAATTGTTTATATTTGAAATTCTTTTTCTTTTTCCTACTGTTCTCAACTTTTCCCCTGTATCTTCAATAAAAAGTTATAAAGATGTTTAAATCATTAGTGTTGCCATGGAGCTGAGCAGCCTGGGTCTGTGCTCTCAACTCAAACCAAGTTTGACTGTTCAGACTTACAGACAGGGTCATGTTAACACCTTAACCTATGACTCTTCATACTTTGTTTTGTTGACATGAGTGAGCCAAGATGTTGGATGCTTTTTCTCCTGGAGTCACAGGCCCTGCTGCTGGAGGGCAGGCTGAGGCTCTGGGTCACTGGTGAATACTGGTATGTGAGCAAGGTAGTTCAACTCCCTCAAAATCAAGCAGATGACATTACAGCTGTGGGATTCAGGTCACATTCACCGCCTTTTCTCTACAGCTAGACAGGGAGATGCATGCTTCTGTTAAGTGAATGTGGAGATTATTGAGGAAACACAGGCTTTCTTATGTAGGGCTCTAATTACAAACCTGCAATATTTCTATCATAAATTGACCTGGCAGACTTCTTTTAGTGAAGTGTTAGCATTAGCTGCTGACAGCCTTTGGAGTGTGTGTGTGTGTGTTTGACAGGGGATGCTGTGCAAGGAAACCGGAATGCTGGATTAAAGAACGAAGCTAGCCGAGGTGGAGGAAGAAAGCTGAGCAAAAGTGAATTAGGACGTGAACCCTCTTTCAGGGACAACAGACCCTCACCCTTGCAACAATCACTGCTGCTCCTGAGGCATCAACATGGGAGTTGGGAGCTGGTGCCTGGACGTAGTTTGAGAAGAAATACTGCAATGGGAGTATGACTTTTGAAATCTGCTGGGCAGGATGTTTTGTGCATCTGGTGAGGAGGACTGTGTGGTTCTTTTCCTGAAATGCCCCCAGTAATGAACACTAATATTAGTGATGTTCACTTGTTGAGTGAGGAAATTGTTATTTTTCTTAAAACTGAATATTTTGGAATATCCTCTGGCTATGCACTCTTAGGTCACTGGTTATGATCAAGGCCATATGGTTAGAGCACATTTGCACCATTTCTTGTTACTAGGTGGTGTTAACTTTAAAATTCTCTTTGAGATCCTTTCTGGGTTTAATCTCCTTTCAATATTTGAGTGCAGCATATGCTCACCTTTTTCTAAACCTTTACTACAATAATAGGAAAGTTTAGTATTTAAATCAAGACTTTAATTCCATTTCTTGAGCCATGATGCATGTTTAATAGGTAGTGGTACATTCGAAAGATCTGTTTGGCAAAACCTTGCTTACCAATACTGAGACTTATGGAAATGGTTTTATCTCAGATTTGTGATTCATAGTATATCTTGTTATAAAAAGGTTAAATAAAAGAAATACAGCTTTTACAGAACATAGGCTATAAAGAGACTCTTAAATGAAGCAGTGATTTCTAGGTTAATATTTGAATTTTTAACTTCAGTGCCACACTTTTAATATACTTCAGGTTCCTTGATCCAAAGCTTACTTTAAATTCTGAAGGCGTGCGATTGTTTGCTGTAATCTCAAGAGAAGATAAGCATGACATCTGGTTCACACCTGTGGTTTTAGGGATAAGAGCATAGCTGCTTTATGTATTATTCAGGGCGCTCTGTTGAAAATGCAAGGAATTTGACTCTTTGAGGCCCTTTGTCCCAAGGTTTTTATACTTGTCTAAAGTAAACATGAAATATAGAAGTCATCTCTCAGTAGGTATTGAATAGACTATTTATTCCAACCTATGTCTGCTACCAGTGGGAAATTAGTTATGCAGGTTAATTATCAGATTTATGATAAAGACTTTACTTGTGCAACACCCATATTTCAAAAGTTCCATTGAGGCATTTCGTGCTGTCGCAAAACAACACCAGGAGAGGTGAATGCACCAGTAGCACACACTGGTGTGGCTTTGTGTTGCAGGTGGCACCTGCCCAGCCCTGGGCAGCTTGGGGCAGGTCTCCCTGCTGTGTGATGGGGAGAGGCTGCACCAGTTTGGAGTGCGCCCAGTTCCCATTTGTGGTTGCTGGCACAATCCAAGTATCTGGTGCTGGTGCTGACAGGAGTGACATGAGCAAGAATTAAATTGCTTGGGCACCTCTAGAGCCAGAGATACCACGAGTCTGGAGAGAAGCCAGCTATCACTGAAAACCAGAACTTCTCTGGTATCCATTACACAGGTGAATTGTTCGAGTGTGAGATGCTGAGACAGAAGAGATGCTTTCAGAAATACACAGGTGTGAGCCAGACTGGAAATGTGACTCTTGGGCATGAGAATAATTTCTGTTATTAAAATGTGGAGTCGAGGAAAGGGACAAAACTGGCACAGAGCCTGGATGAGCAGGGACACAACTGGGCATGCCTCCCACCAGGAGTGTGTTCTGAAATCTGTACTGAACCAAAGCCTGCGAAATTTGGACACAAATGCCAATCTGGTGGCACTGTTGTGTCCATCAGGACTCCGAAGAAGTTCAGTGTTCTTTTTTTTCAGCATCAATGGGCCCGTAAGATATTGGAAGTGTTAAAGCTGAGAGATTGTTTTAGTCACATTGTCTGAGGTGATGCCACAAGTGAGCAGCGGAGTCAGATGCACCAGGGGAGTCTCAACATGGCATCTGCAAACAAGTATGAGCAAGGGAAAGGGTGAGAATCAGAGCTGTGTTTCTCTTTCATAAGCATGGAAGAATAACTTTGACATTTAGCAAAGGACCATTACAGAATGTGTTTGCAAATGGCTTTGCAGGTGTGACAGTGGACAAGGGTTTAACTTTAAAAGGCTACGCAGTTTCCAGCACTTTAACTTTTCTGTCAATTTTGCTGCTTGCCTGAGTATTTTGCTTCTTGCTGTGCTGAAGTCTAGTTCTTTTTGATTTGTTAGTGTAAATACAGAATCGTGTCCTTAACACACTGGTGCCATTAAGATGGTGTATTCAGCCACTCTGTGTGTGTGTCTGCACACAAGGTCACTTAAGACAAGAAGTTTACAAGTTTCTTAACACTGCACTTCAGATATGTCCAGACTTCACTTTCTGCTTGGTAAAACAGTCAGAGGATAAGGCTAGAGAAACCTAGAAAAATAAAGTCAGAATACAGAGATTATTACATGTAAGGTTTTCCAAGCCTGGGGAATTTGGGTAGGCAGCCCATGGTGGGGAAGGATTTCAATTTGAGCTATTTTCAGGAGATCCTGAGTTTTAGAAAGGATGTAGTGTACTCACTCCATGCATATTAAAGCCTTTTGAGAATCTTGAAGTAAAACACCCACATTAAGCAGCTGCATTGGAAAAATCCCTCATGTTCAGGTGGGACAGCTGTGACAAAACTAGTGCTGTCCCTGCAGCACAGGCTGCCACAAGTGCCTCCAGTAATCTGCAAGTAGTTACTGAGAATGGTGCTGAGCACTCTGCTTGCTCTGCCTTTGGCATTATGATGAGGCTGTAGCTAGAGGTGTATTCTGCAAAATATGAGAAAGCCCATATTATTTTTACCCTCCAAGTAAGCTCTTGTCCTGCACTGGTTCTGCTGTAACTGTCCATCTACTTCACAGTTCATAAATAAAAATAACTCTGCAAGTGTACAGCCTGGAGGATTTCACATCCCCTCAGAGATAGGAATGGCCTTTCGCCCAGCAAAATGCTGCTGAAAACGTGCCCCATCTGCTGCATAGCTTTGAATCCAGAGATGCAATGAAACTATAAATACCTCAAAATTTGTTCTGAGGCATTTGGAAGTTCATTAAACCTCTTGGAAGACCTTGCCTTCTCCCACTGGAAAAAAAAAAAAATAAAGAAGAAAAAAACCATCATCAACAACAAAAAAGACCACACACAGAGGACATTCTGAATTCCACAGTGCAAAAAGAGGAATTTGTGCTAAGATATGAGCTCTCAGAGGAATGAATACTTGTGCTAGTGCATCTTTAAAGTGAATGGGATATGAAATTGTGTTAAACACACATTCTAGGATAAGTATGCTTTTGTGGGGTTTATTCTTCAAGTGCGGCTCCTTTCTTTTTCTGGAAGAGTGCTGGAGTATTTTTGTTAGGAAATCCCAGTTCTCTCCATTCTGGCAGCACTTCTTGATGTTCAAGGAAGTAAATGGATTTTTAAAAGATGAGCTGAAGTATGGACATTTTGGGTATTTTGAAGTTTAAAACTCTTCAGTAGCGTTGTTTTCGTTTTAGGAAGGCCAGGGGAAACAGATGAAGAAGATGGCTGAAACAGCCACTTTTGGGTGAAGTTCAGAGCTGTTCTGTTCATACAGTTAGTCCATCCGGCTTGTTTTTAGTTGCTGTCTCATTTGATGCTTGGCCACTTTCTAAATTGCCTGTTTCAGTTTTTCAGCCATGCCAGCAGCTGAGTATTGCCTCTAATTTTCCCATTTGGACAGTTTTAGGAAGCCAAGTTTGTCTCAGTGTTGCGTGTTTCCGCTGTCTTACTTGGAATATGCCACCATTAGACAGAGCCACTGAGAGTGAGACTCAGAGCTACTCGATAAATAAACAAAAAAGTCTCTGGTAGAGGAGATGACGACCAGTGGAAGACACCAGCTGGCTTGCCAGAGCCTGGGAGGATGCCCTGGTGTGTGTGGATGCCGTGCCCTGCAGTAATTGTGTGCACTGAACTCCTGCTGCATCAGCTCGTAAAAGGGACGTGAGCCACATGGCACAGAACAGTTTGAGGTGGAAGGGACCTTAAAGATCACCTGATAGCAGCCCCCTGCCATGGGCAGGAATACCTTCCACTAGATCAGGTCATCCAGAGCCCTGACCAGCCTGGCCTTGAACACCTGAGGGATAGAGCACAAACAGCTTCTCATGACACCTTCTCCTGTAGGTTAGGAGCTGGTTGAAGTTTGTGTGAAGGAGGCAGCAGACTCTCTCCATGAGGTACCTGTGTGACTCTTCCTTATTGCAGTATCAACCAAATGAACAGCAACTCCAAAGTTCTTTTTCTCCAACAACACTCTTTATGGTGCTTAATTTCACATGGTTTTCAACTGTGTGTCATTCTTCCCATTAATTTCAAAATTTTTTTCATAAAACATCCAGTTAAAGAAGGGATAGGCAATAATCACATGTGGAACTGAGGCCCAGAAATGGTCAGTGATCAATGCAGGATAGCAGAAACTCTCTAGTAGCCTTTGCTATTAGTCCAAGCACAAATAGGTTGCTACTTCTCAAGCAGTTACCAAAAGGCTTGATTTTTAAGAAATATTCCTACTTTTACACAAAAAAAACCAGAATACTGAACTATTTCTCTCTCCTTTGGGCTTCTTAATCTTTTCAGGAAGGAAAGAGTTTTGCATTTTCAAAGTTTTTCTTAAAGGCATGAAGGCAGCAGTCACAGTGATTTTAAAATTGCAGTGAAGATTCTCCTGGAATCACATCATTCCGGTTCCTTGGACTTGAAGTGAAATACCATATGTCAGGAATCCTCTGATGGAAGGGTACAAATGAGCAATAATGTTTGGTGCAATCTTTTATCCTTTTTTATTTTTACCTCCTCTCCTTGGATCTCTTCCATTGCTTGGACATGTGGTTCACATCCCTTTTACGAGCTGACTGAGCACCCTATTGTACACTTACCACCCACGTTTCCAGAAAAAGAGCCTCCTAAATTTGTGTGTCTAACAAGATGCTGTGATGTATCTGGATACCCAGGTATAATTACCACAGGATGAAGATATTTTAAACATTTTTAGGAGATGAGAAGGAAAGGTTCAGAAAAGCCTCCTGCTTGTTATGCTTCAGTTCTTGTTTACATCTTAGTATTAAAGTGTTAGTATTATAATTTCCTGTGTTTGGAAGGAGGTCAAATATGAAACAACACTTGTAACACAGAGGAAGGAGGATCAGAAACAAGAGGCATTGCACTGGGAGGTAATAACCACAGCTCTATAATTCAAGGGTCTTGTGCATTGTGAAATAGAAGACTTACTGCTGATTTCTTGTTGGTTTTGAATGATTTATAACATTTCACTTGTGGTGGAGTGTTGCAATCTATGTTGTCATGGAAATTCTATTGAATTTATAGTTCCATTTATCCAAAACGATTTTCCAGACTTCATTTCACGGTGAATCATATGGCTGTTACTCGGAGTACAAAGCAATTGCAAAAAAGTTTCATGTTACGGAAAGCATAAACACTGACACCGTTATTTTCATATTACGGTAATACAAATGAATGCAACATGCAGCTTTTTAGCATCAAATGTGCCTTCCTCGTGTAATGACTCACTGTGTACACACGAGATGGATTTTCTTGTAAAGGATGGGAGCAGACCTAAGGGTATTTATTTCTGGCAGCAGAAATCAAGGAAGTTTCTGCCTTGCCAAGGTCCTTCTCTCTTAACATTCAGGACTTAACACTCAGGATACTGAGTGATGTGGCCGTGTGATCCAACAACGTGTGGGAGCCCAGAGCGATCCCGTGAGCGCTGGGTTTCCTCCCTGTTCTGCTGATCTGTCACTGGACCACTCACAGGTTTAAATGCTGTGCAGACTTAAAGGCAGAATGTGCAGCAACCGCCACCTTTCAGGTTGAAAAAGACTATGAAATTGCTTAGTCTCAATTTATAGCATAGGCACACCTACTGCATTGTTTGGAGACAACAAAGCAAGAATTAATGCTTACTGTTAAAGAAGATGAAAGGGAAATTTACCATACTTCTAAGGGATAGAACGTCTAAATTGAGTTAAAGTCTGGTATTTCACTTGCATGATCTTAGCTCTTCCTGTTGTTTCAGCTCCTTTCATTTTTTTTTTCAGCCTAGCATTGTATTCATTATCAAGTTGCAATTACATTAGGGCAAAGTCCCTGTCTGACTCTTTGTTTTGCAATTTTACCCAGCACACTTTTAGGCACTGTAGAATACTAAGTTATGACATTCAAAATACATCTCCCTACCTGCCTAACTATAGTTAAAAATTCACTGATGAATAATAGACTAGGCAGGAAAAACATGCCATTATCTGCTCCTGTTCAACTTTATCTTTTCAAAAGAATGCAATATACTCTGTGTTATTACATCAAGCTCTAGTAGGAGAACTGGAAAACATCACGATTCGCTCTTCCCCCCGCCTTTCCTGAGCAGATTTTGAATATGTTATAAATGATAAGTTTCACGGATTTTTAAAAGAGAATATAATGAGAAGTCAAACATCAGACTTTATTGCCCCAGTGTGCATCTCACACTCCAGTAAACACACAGACTGCAGGACAGTTATTCTGAATTTTTAGTGCTGCAGTGAAGATTACATTATGTCTGTAGAAAATTTTTATTCCAGCCAAATGGATCAGATCATCCAGTTCACTGGAAATCTATGCACATATTTAAAGCAAAAGTAAGTTACATGCGAGCTTTCAATTAAGAAAAATCATGTATGATTCATAATCTTAGCAGAGAATTTATTTTTGTGCAAGAGGTTTTAAATCCAGTTGTAAAAGTGGCTGAGAATAATTTATTCTTACAATGTAAGCAACAAAGACACTAATTAAGAATTAGTATGTTCAGTGCTTAATTCCATCATTTAAAGCAAACATTTCTAAATTTTTGTTTCACCACTCTGCAAAGATTTGCAGTCTACCTGCACAGCCTGGGTGTTCTGCTCTTCTGAAAATATTCTCAGTCTCTAAAGCAGTACATAATAAACCACATTGCTGCTTCCTCTGCATCTTGCTGCCTGATTCATCAAAAAATTGGCTGGCCTGTAAAACTTCTTATTTTTTTATGCTTTTTTACCATGCTTTAAATTGGATGGTAGTCCTTGGATTGCTGGAAGGAAATGAGCGGAAAGCTAATTCCGATGATCTTTTTCCCTTGCACCAGAATTCCTGATACTATTGAATATTCTGTACTCCACATCTGTGACAGCACAATGAGCCTTTGTTCATTTTTTAATCTAAAGAGAAATCTGCTGTAGGAGGTTGCACAGGGTGATAGCAGCCCAATTTAAAAGTCTCAATTATTTATTTTTAAAATACTTGGCATCTGTCTATGGAAAATGTACTTGCTTGGTTTCCAGTCTCTTAGAATTGCTTTGAACTCGCTCACATCTTCTGGGATCTATCAAACGCTCATTGTGGCTTTTCTCTCATAAGTGCTGAATGAGCTTGGCCATGATAGTCTGTATTGGATGTAAACTTTCTGTCTTTGTAGTGGGGTAATGAGAGCAAAGAGAAGTCATGCACGGGAATGGTGATTTCTGTCTGGGTGCCTGTCGTGCCAAGCAGAGAGACGGAGCCTTTTATTTGTGGATGGGTGGCGGGGAGAAGCCATTCATTGGAAGCAGGCTCAGTTTTTGCAAGCCAGTGACATTTCATAATGAGGGTTTAGTCATTCAGAGGCAATTGCACTTAATAAAATCAGAACTGGTCTCTGGTGGGCAGTATTTCTCAGTAATATGCACATTTTGGACAGCCTGTCCTTACAACATCAGCATGGTGGCAGCACAGTTTGGCATTAAAATCTCAGCACGGAGCAGGGCCTGACATTTTGCCAGGTCTAGGGAACACCAGATTTCTGTAGAAGTTGGAAGAATACAGTTAAGAAAGGTGTTTGTGCAGGGAGTAGATTGTCCTGAGGAGGAGATGATTTCTTGCCCCCAGGGCATGTTGGAGGGGTAGGAGCTTGGAAACAAAAAGATAGGTGGAAAATCACCCAAGTATTGAATGTCTGTGGTGTAAGTGTTGTCAGCTGGGAATAGACCTGGAATGCTTGGAAGATGTAATGGCTGGCCACTGGATCTTCCTGGACAGCAGAGACTAGAAAACATGACATGTTTTCTTAGGGTGACTGCTGATTATCTCCTGGGTTACGGCATAGTGAAGGCTTTCTCTCTAATCCTGTGTTTTAAGGCACTTGTAACAGTCTGAAGATTTTGCCCTCAGTGATATTTTTCCAGGCTTAAATCTGTGCTGTACAGCAAATCTCTCTCAAGTTGGAAAACAATTCTTTTATAGTGTGAAGAGTGTCAAGGCATGAAGTTTTTCCATTAAGGCAAACTCTTGCCCTCTCCCTGCCTTGGTAAAGCTCTGTAGCTGCAGTAGTAGTTGTGGTAGCATTTAAGGATGGAGAGTGTCTTCCTGCAAGAAAAGTACCTTTGGTTCGCTAGGGATGGTTTGTCTCAGCTTAGTTTTACCAAAATACTGGAAATTTCAAGTTGCTTGGACACGACAGGGTTCTTATAATAGATCTTTACAAGGTAAATGCAAGCACACGGCTGTGTTGCACAGCTGAGATTAAGGAAGGCCATGTAAGCCCTTCCCAGCCGTGTTAGTTGTAATGGGGCTGATGTGAAAGTCTTGTAAATCTCAGATACTGTGCCACAGAGAACAGGGCACTCATGCCCTCCTGGCTCAGTGCCACAGGGAAGGCCATTTGGAGCACAGTCAGCAGGGATGTGTGGAACAGAGCATTCTGACTGCAGACAGGCACTGTCACACTACAATTCTGTAGTAAAGGGAAAGGCATTTCAGCCTTTCCCTTTACTACAGAATTTACAGCCTTTAAATTTTTGAGTTTTGGAAAATAGAAGCTGTTGTGAAATCACGTGCAAAAATGTACAGAAATGATGTTTTATGGGGCTGAAATCAGGCAGTGCCACAATTCAGGTTGGATGTGTAAGCTTGGGCAATTCTCCATTCTGCATTTCACAAATAGCATATTATTATAAGATCCAAATTTTCTTTAGCTTAAAAGCTTCTTTGTTGCATTCTGTACTGCTGCTTTGTATGTCCCAGGCAGAGACAGTAGAAGTCATTTATATGCAAAGTGCCCCATATATTGTATATACTAATTATATAATAAGGAGTAATAATGAAAATTTTCTAGCATGTTTAGGCCACTTAAGTATGTGGTGAAATTAATTTTACGGTTAACTGTCTTATTCCCGCTTTGTACATAAAGAACCTTATCCCACCCATAGAAAATATTAAATTAACTATCTACTGATAAATGCATTCAATATTATGTATATTATGTATAAAAGAACAAAAATACGTTGCATACATTTGCATTTTATTGTAAATTGGGGAAAACAGATGAGGCTGTATTATGGAAGAGAACAATATGTGATCACATAATTAGAAAATTGTCATAATGCTAATGCTCAGCGGTGTCCAGGTGTGGTTTTATGAGCAGCCTGAACCATGAGGCTTTGAGGGTGTAACTTTACTGTCTTTTTCACATTGTTTTTGCAGTGTATGTGTGTGTAAATTATATAACAGCAAGTCCTCAGATATTCTACTCCTAAAATGTTCTTTCTAGCTGTATGAGCACATAAGGAAGCTACTGTATGACAGATGATGATAATTTTTCATATGAGACAGTTCCCCTTGACGTGATGGATGCAGAGAGAGGAACCACGTCTCTGGAAAAACACCAGGGAGCAGTGGTAAAATGCTCCAATGTGTATGGTAATCACGGCAGAGTGTGGTTCTTGATTAGGCTGTGAGATTGCACTGCTGAGATGAGGGATCTGAATGAAAAACTCTTTTTACCAAAGCCCTTTGCACTGCTATCCAAAAGTGTATTGTAAAAATTAATTTCCTTAAAATGCCGTGAGCAAAATTGATCCAAAATGATTCTGGCATATGCTGAACTCACTCAGTGATGCTTTTCTTCATAAACTCCTGTGAGGACTATATAGTGAAATGTTTTATGTAAGGTATAGATAATTTTAGACTTTATTTTAAAGAGGAGCAAAATGTAATTTGTGAGTGTTTTGTCAGCTTTGGTCTGTGCTGGCTAAACCAAAGCTTAAGCAACTCTACCTGAAACAAACTGTTTCTAGTTTCGACATCAATGAATAGCTGTACCTTGCTTTGCCTTTGTTCAAAGCACGAGTTGTCAGAATCTGGAGGCACCACCACCTTTTGTGAGATATTGTCAGCACCTGTGTGTATGCTGTGAGTATGCTGGGAACACGAAGGCCAAAGTAGGGGAAGAAAATTGCTTTCAAATTTTATAAAGCTAGTGTGAGTGCCAATTTTTTCTTTTTTTTTTTGTGGGCCATTTGGAGTGTGGTCTTCCTCTGCTGAAAAAAGTACCTCTGCTTCTGAATGCTCTGATCTTCATGTTGGCCTTTTCCCTATGTGGTGATGTTTTTCTAATGCATTCTACTGACAAAGCACCTGTCCACTACGGCCAATATGTACAGTCAGAAGCCGGGGAATCTCTAAATGTGAGTAGCAAGGTATCTGAGCAAGATAAAATGGTATAATCTCTCCTGGCATATACAAAATATGGGGGGAAATGGTGCATTTGTGAATATGGTAGGATGTGTCATGTAGCACTGGTTTGGAAAAACCCATATAAGTGTTTGGGTCCAGCAGACAGACTTGCTGGAGGGAGCCATGGTCAGACCAGCAGAGTGCTGGGAGGCATGGACAGTCTCAGCTATACCTTCCTTCTCCCTCAAACCATGGGCTGTGTTCACCAGCAGAGTGTATGGAGGAAGCTGCTCTTGGTCCTCCTCTATTTGTGTAGCTCCAACACTTGCTAGTTTGGCATAATCATTGTTCTCACCTGCTCTTACTTGGGGTTTGCGTAATTATTATTATTTATTATTCATTTAAAAATTACATCAGTGTATCTGGTTTTGTCTCATACTTTTTGCAGAGTACTAACGCTTTGGAAATAAAAGTCGTGAAATTTTACTGAAGACAGGGAGAAGTGTGACCCTAACTGATAGACCTGAATATCAGAGGCTCATAAAAATGCATTGCTATGGAGACAGACTTTTATCTTACAAATTACTTTAGGAGTAAAGGCATAACTCTAAACACTGAAATCCTTTTCAAAATTCTCTATGGTGTTTGAGATAAATATGTTTAGCACATTTAGCAGAGCAGGAGATGAGCCTTCAATGTGCAAAGAAATGAAGAGATGCTGGCAGAAAGCACAAAGTTTACCATCTGAACAGACTGACCATGCTGTTTATCCTTGGGTTTGGTATTAAAATGCATTGCATTGACTCTCTTCCCTGCTCACTGTCCCAGCAGGGCATTCATGCTATTAATCAAGATGCTAGTTAAACAGTATTGTTCAGCAGAATTCCTTTATCTCGGGTTCATAACACCGGGTTTACGTACAACGTGTATGCATTACCTCATGTGAAAGCTGTATGAATCAACACTAATGTGATTCTGTTGTTGGTTTTAATTTTTGCAGATGCAGATTTACTTCTACAATCCTGATGACTTTGACAGTTTTGGAACAGCAGTTCTAGAAAACAGGGTAGTAGGAGCCATGGCTGTGTTTTTTCAAGTAAGTTTAAACAAAGGCTATATCCATAAACCAAAGCGTTCACCAAGTACTATTTAATTCATTGAATTGTTTCAAGCTTAATGGATGCATCTGTTTTCTTGTTCCCACCTGTCTAAGTGAAAGATATTTCATATTGTCTATGTGTGATTTAAAATGTAAATAAGTATATTTAAAAACGTAATGAAAAATTTTGCCTGGATTGTTTTGACTTTATAGCTACTCTACAGATGCAGATTGGAGAACACATTTATCATGGAACTTCCTTCGCTGCTGAAGCACACTGCTGCAGTCCCTGGAATACTAACAAACCAACACCAACTGGTTCTGTTTAGGGACAAGTTAAAATTCAAACGTAGCTTGAGAGAAAATTAATCAATAAGTTTCATCAATCTTATCTGTAGCAGCTTCTTCTAAATTGTCATAGTAACAAGTTCTTGAACAGACCAGGTTTCCGAATGAGCGAATTTATGCATCCGCTGGTTTGAAATGCATCCTGAGAGATGCGGATCCGGGGCTGCTGCGTGTGCTCATTTGTGGCTCCACACGCTCCAGATCTGCGGCGTGGGGCAGGGACTGCTGCTGGTGATGGCAGTGTCACCTGTGGCAGTGGCATTCGGCAATGTGGGCACTTTGTCACCCTGCATCAGAAACGGGGTCTTACCTTTGTTGTGACTCGAGGATGAATGGAAAGGAGGGGGTTGCAGCCGCTCCACACCACCAGGCTGTCACAGGCACAGAAGTGGCTGATGAAGATTTGAAATATCTTGAGGTCTTGTTTTTCAAAAGAGAGCAAAGGAGGGTGGGAAGAGCAAGGGAAAATGCTGATCCTTTGTGAGGTTTCACACTAGTTTTTACTGAGGAAGAAAGTGATCTTGCTGTTATCTTTGTGAAGCCAGATAAAAAGGAATATGCAAGTACCCATATGTAAATACCACCCTTTTTCTTATGATGTTAGAGTGACAAGCCTGACTCTGCTGCTCAAATTAAGTAAGGTTGTCTTTTTGCATGTCACTGATTTTGATCAAATGCTTTGATAAGGAGAAAAGGACAGATCCTTGTATTGCATAAATTGCTGTAACTCTGCTGACATCAGGATAGTGGAAGGAGGCATGTTAAATTCATCACTGCCGGATTCTGAGCACTTCTGTGGCGTTTCATATTAGGGCAAAGCTGGTGGAGCTGTGATAATTTACAGTGGCATGGCATGATGATGATTCTCCAGATTTCTTAATCTCAGCGTACTGCGGGAAGCTTTGGGCATATTGAATTTGGCCATATGAGACAGAAGTTTAGAAACAGAGCAACCAAAGACTGGTTTATAGCACAGTGAAGTGCTGGGGGTTTGGTGTGTGTACCATGTCAGAAGGAGCATGGATTTGTGCCATGGTGTGTAACACGTATTGTGGCATCATCTGTCTGGAATTTAACTGCTAAATTACCCTGATGGGCTTCACATCAGCTGTGTGAAGCACTTCCTCATGTCACACCACTTCCTAGTCTGTATGTGACATGTATTCTCTAAATCCCCTTTTTTTAGAAGATCTTAAAATTGTGATGGGACTGTGTTTGGTATTCCCTGCCTGCAAAGCCAGGTGCTGCACTTACTGCAAGTCCCTCTTTGCACGATTCCAAGGGAGCCATTAAACTCACTAAAAATAAAATAGTCTGTTATGCTGTTAAAAACCCCAACTTTGATTGTAAGAGACCTCAGGCTTTTCAAGACCGCAAGTGAGTGTTGTAGTCCCCTCAGAGAAGCAGAAATCTACACTTTTCATCATTTCCAGCCCTGCCAGCCACAGGACATGAAGCTGTAAAGTCTGGATGATGGTGCAGCTGGGCTCCTCTGCTCTGGGAGCTGTGAAATCTGAGCCCATTAATGATAAACACTCTCTAATCTCTTCCAGAGAGTTGGGGGTAAGGTAATTCTTTGGCAAAGTGACCCGGGGACAAACTGATTTGCAGCTGTAAGGAAATGGCTGTGGGGTTCTTGGCATTTTTTCCTTTGCCTTTGGGTCAAAATGAGAAATCAATGCTGTGCTGTTAAACTTGTGAGTGTACTGGGTTTTCCTTCTGGGCGGCTCTGCTCCAAGACAGAGAACAGTCGAGGAAGATTTGTAGAGCCCAGAGTCCCCAGTCTGGAAGGGCATGTGCTGTATTCTGGTCCCATAAGTAAACTCTAAGAACACCAGGGTAACAAATGCTATTTTGGCCATCATCAGGGTTTTCCAGATCTAGTCCCATAGGGCTTGAGTTGTTATACATAGGGTTAACATAGGGTTGTTAATGAACGATGATAATTCTTTGCAGATCCATGCTGTGTTTGACCAAGGTGCTATTTTAGGTCTCTCAGCTGTGTATCATGCGCTGGGCTTGGTGATCCATGACTTGGGAAAACCTTTTTATTGGGAATGCTCGGTGTCCCCTGAGCCTTGCTCCCCAGGACTCCATGAAGATAAGCTTGCCATGGCTAGTATTTCATGCAAATGATTTAAGGCTGTCTTTTAAAACTGATCCTTAGGGACTTTTGAATGAATTGTCCCTAAGATGGTCACATTTTGATTGGCAGCTTAGATTGTTCAAGTACAATATCTTTCTATTTTTCAGAGCTTTAGTCACATCTTGAACTCATTTACCTAGAAAACATCTTTAAAAATTGTAGCAAGAGAGGTCATACTGTTTTTTACAAATGCATTAGAAAACTGAATCATGAATGCTTTTCTGTGTAAATATTTTAACATAAATTATTGGATATGTTTGCCATTAAGTCAAGACTTGGATTTTTGCTAATGTGGTAATGCTGTGTTGGCATGAATGTGTACAACACTGGCTGAGTTTATAGTCTGGCAGGTGTTTTTTGTTTGACTGATGTTCACAAATGTTCCTTTGAAAATCAGGTTCTCCAGTGAGTGAACATTATACTGAACTATATAATTATTGGTGAAACATTAAATAATTAAGAACCCTCTTTCTTCCTTTTTAAATAATTTAACTTGGACTATATAAGAATTTTCCTTATTGAATTCATTATTTCAGGGGCAATTTCCAGGTAAAGTACATCAGTTCTGAACTTGGATAATTGAAGCACTTGGAACTTTGTTATAATTAAATCTATGCTTTTCTAATAGCTTTCATTTTAAGCTCTGTTGATAAATGCTATTTCTATTTGTGTGCTGCAGGTTAGTTTTGAAAAAATCTGACAAAAAAAAAATCTGACAAAAGAAATTACTAAACTAAGAAACAATTCTTGCAAATACAAACTGCAATAACTGCTCATCTCTGGATCTCTCTGTGGATAGACACTGAGAGGGTCTCACACAAAACCACACTGTGGGGACTCCATAGCAGGTATTCTCAATTTGCAGGTGAGATGAGCTGGCCTGAAATCTCTAGCTAGATTTTCTTTGTTGTTAAAGAGAAGTCACTTGTTATTTTAGCAAAAATCAAAATCCCCTGGAGACAAAAGAGACAAAATACCATGACAAATGAGACCTTGCCTTCTGATAAGTTTTTCAGGCGAACACGTTACAGCCGTTCCTTTCCATATTGCGGTGATTTGATGTTTCTCAGAGTGAAGCTGGTGCTGGTGGAGGATGTTTAACTTGATGAGCCCATCACCTCCTGCTGACAGCATCCCCTTGGCTGGCAGGAAAGGCTTCTGGGTTTGCAGGAAGGGTAACACCGCAGTGACAGACCCTGTTTTGTGGGAAGCTTAAACGAGCCTCTGGCTGCACATTGGGACTCACCAGCTGCTGGAACACACGTAACAGGTCCCAGTCCAGCCAGGCACCTCAGGCTTGATTTCAATGATCCTAACTTGAATAGTTGGTGCACATGCTTAATTTCAGCCCACGTAAGATTCAACTTGTGGTTAATGATGTTCTGGCTCCGGGCCTTGGTTAACTGTCAGGCTGAGCTGGCTTTGAAGCAAGCCAGGAGTGGAAGGCAAGGCCCAGGTCTGTCATGGTTCCTGAGTCATCTGTTCATCATACATGTAATACATATTTATAAGTCACATTTAGAATGAGTAGTTACTTGGATTAAATGCATTCAGACATATTGCACAGCTCTGTTTTAACCATCTAACAACATAATTCATTGCACACTTCACTACTTGCTTTATTAAAGCCAAACTTAAATGTGTTCAAAACAAACATATTGCTTTTGTATTTGAAATATTCATCTTTTAGTCCTGCAGTAGATTCATTATGGCAGAGAATACTTCATTCCTTGATTACTGCTGTGAAAAGACACAATACTGATTCCCTGAGCACTCATCAAATATTCGATAGCTCAGAAATTCAGGAGGAGGTGGTGGAATTCTTGTTCCTACAGGGAGGGCATATAAATCTATTTTATATTTGCAAAGAAAACCATCAGTGATTAGTTACTGTGTCTCAGGTACTCAAACAAATCATCTCTAAAGAAGTTAAGTTAAAATGAATTTTAAAATAACTTTTAGCAATGCTTTCATCATTAAAATTAGCTCCATAATGATGAGTGATGTTGATACCTCGATCACTCAAGAGTTTCAGCAGTGCAGAGCTAGATTTTTAAAGGTAGTTAGGTACTTGGCAAAAAATACGCAGCTAGCAGTATTTTAATATGTACATGGAATAGAAATCAAGGGGTTTACAGGTCTTTTGCTGGGTTGCCATTCTTAATTTTCTTTTACAATGCTGACACAGTTTTGTAGGGTTGTTGAAAAAATACTCCGTAGCCCTTTTAACTTTTAGATCTATGTGTGTATTATTTGCATATAAATGTCTTTATATTTACTACTTCCTCATGTATCCAGAGATTTGTTCTTCAGTAAAATGAGTATTTGTGGCTTGCTTTTTGTGAGATTTTTTTAGTGGTAGTTCTTGGTCTGCTTCATCAATAAGATCAATAACTCACTTTTCACAGGGGCCTAAATGAGCTGAACACAGAATAAATTGGTGGAACACCATCAAAGCCATTGAATATTTGCCAAAAATATGCCTTTTTAAATGTGTATTTCTCAAACAATAGATTTCAGCTTTTAACTTCCCTTAGAAGCCTTTTTGTTCTGTGTTCTTCCCTTTCATTAACTGTTTCATGTGTTTGCCACCATAACCAAATGAACTCAGTGAATAAGTGCTTTAAATACAGTGGCTGTTGAGAAAACCATGTCCAGTAGGAGACCAGGGTCCCATGTCCCCTTCTCAATTCCTAGCAATTCTCTAATTCTGCCTCTCCCTTGTTTCAATGCTTTTTGAAAGTCTGAGCAAAACTAGCTTGATTTTGACAATGAGAATGGAGAGAGAGGTGTGCACTTCTCTTGGAACATTATATCCACCTACATGAAGCATAATCAGTACTCCAGTGTTTATGCAATATCTTGGAGGTGATTTGCAGTAGTGAAAATAACACGTGGCATCATTAACATGCAGGGCATCATCCAGAGTCATTGAGAGACTTCTCATTTATTTTAATAGACTTTAGATAGATGTAAAGACCTTAAAATTGAATTACAATATTAATTCTTTTAATGGTTACATTAGAACCCATGGGGTTTTATTAATAGTAGCTTATGAATAACAAAAATGTTATTATTGATTAGCAGTGTTATTTAGTATTAGTACAGGTATATTTTTATTATCTTCATACCATGAAGATGTGTACAGGCAAAAGCTGCTTATTCAGTGCATGTATACCAATAACTCTTCATGTAAGTGACGACAAGCAAAACGATTTGAAATGTGTTCTTCTTTGCAAACTCCAGTTTCTCAGCATTTTGAAATGTTGCAGTTGTTTGAAAATGTTAGTTGTTACTAATAAAAGCAGGACTACTAGGGCCTTTAAATGGTTGAAAAATAGTATAGAAGTAAAAAGTAGCTACCCTGAGATATAAAGACACAGCCAGAGTAGGTAGATGTGGCCAGTACAGCAGGAGAGTACATTTTTCTGAGAAACACCTTGTACAATACATGTAATGGGGTAGAGTAACATATGAAGCCTCTCTGGAGCAGAAAAGGGTTCTCCTAATTTTCCAGCAAATAAGTGGAGATAAAATTGTCTGTGATTTTGCATCATGGAGAATTTAAATACAAAATCTTGAGAGTTTCTTAAGGTCTGTTAGATTTGAGTAGAGTTCAGTATGTGAATGGCACAGACCAGCCTCCAGAGGTGTTTTTTTTTTAGGCAAAACATGCAAGTTTGGGTGCCTAACAACAAGTGTTCATGCTGATCAAACAACTTGCTCTGAAACCATTTTGATTGGAGGAGGGTTTGGGTAGAGAAAAAAAATTCATGGAAACTGTTTCTAAAAAATCTATTCTACCCTTTCCATTAAAGAAAACAAAAATAATTTTTTAACTAAGCCCAAAATTCTGATTTTTATTTCAACATAAGTTGAAAGTTTCTTTGGGAAATATGAATATTTTTGAATATTTTATGTAAAATAAGAAAGGAATGGGAGAACAGATGGGGAATAGCTCTGAGAGTAATATATATATATATATATATATATCTCCAGTTTTGGTGCTTATTGAGTTTTCAGTGCTCAACAATGAGACTTTAACTTTATTCTGATCCATACCTCTGCCCAAATTGGTCATGTTTCATATGATGTTAAATAGTAAAACTGCTGTTTACGACAGATTTTTTTTTTTTTAAAGAAAATTAAGGTTTATTGTAATAATGTTCTTCTTCCTTTATTTTGGTACATAAATGAGCAGGCTGAGTCTCAAGAGCACTAGGCAAACAATCCCTGATGAAGTCTTGAGTTTACCAGAGAAGCTTCAAAGGGTTTTTCGTTGTGGAGGGTGATGCCGTTGTGAGAAGGGCAGAGCTGCATCCATTTCTCAAAAAGGAGGGCTGATAAGAGGGTAAGGAAGGGGCAGACTGCAGGGGTGATCCCTGGGACCTCACTGTGAGCAATTTGGGGAGCACAGGTAGCTGAGAAGGGATCTGTGAGCCCAGTTTATCACTCAGTGCTGCTGGGCTCAAGAAACAAGGGCTTTGTTAGTGAGCTGAATTGCGCTGAAAAAACACTGGCCCTTTCACCTGTGGGGTTTTTTTTTTACCAGATACACTTCAGTTCTCCAAAATTTCTGAGCATTGACAGCAGCATTGATACACACCTTTGCTGCTGGGTCACTGTGCAGAGCCTGGGCTCCTGGGATTCCCTCATGTCACGTGCCATGCAAAACACGAGCAGAGTTTCTGTCTGTGTGCAGGGTGCTGTGGGTTTGGGCTCTCGCTCACATGGCTGCACATTTGTCATGGCTTATCATGAGAAGGAGCTCGTGTGGCTAAATCTGTGAGTGTGAAGAGCAGAGGTGTTCACACAGCAGCCTGAACATCCTGAGCAAGCCTGCTTGGAGGAATGAGGTACAAATGTGTGAGCGAAAGGGGGGCTGCATTCAGAGGCACAGACTGACAGGGCGGCTGAAACAGATCGTTCTTGGAAGCAAACACATCGTTCCGCTTCTGCTTGCCTGTGTTCTGCCAAGAGGCATTTGCAGTCTCTAGATCATGATGGCTGCAACCTGCTGTGTTGAAACTTTTCTATCCACAGGCTGACTGTGCAGTGTAGAAGGATAATTTACCTTATGTGCACTTATCTTCTTCAGTGCCCAAGCAATCGTCTTCCATCCCCTTCTTCTCTTCACTCTGTGAATTGTTCATGGTATTTCCACTAAGGCAAAAAGTCTGATGACCTCCAAAATGCAATACTTTCAATTAAAGCCTTTTTGTTAGATTGAGTTTTAAAGTATATGGGCTGTACTGAAAGCAGTGCCATGCAGTTCCTTTTACAGTGCAGAGCGAAATACCAGAATGCACAGAAAGTCTTTGGCTTTTATTTTGTTTTTAACCTCACATATATCTAGGGAAATGAACTTTCAAAGGGTCTAAAAAATCTAATTGAGGGTAAAAATTAGAATTAGATACTTTTTTCCCCCCAAATGCACTGTCAGTGCTTTCTTAACTGCAAAGTCTGAGACAACAGCTCACAACTTGTGCTGTCTCCGGTTTGGATGCAGAAGCAAGGAGGGGGGATAAAAATGGGGATGGATTATTGAATGACTTCTACTTTTTGTGATAAATCACAGTCCTTTGCTCCAGTTTATTTAATGGAAAAATCACAAATGCTGATGTTAGAAAGGAACTGCAAACTTTCCTGATGTTTAGAGGACTTGGACTCCAAAGTTCTGCAATGCTGCAAATATGAAAACACTCTGCATATTTTATGGGCTCTGTCCTCAGTGTCTTGAGCTACCAGTCATAACCATTAATGAGAGCTGGTTGTGTGCATTGCATGGGGAATAGATCTCTGTGCTCTTCTGGTTTAATGTTCATTTGAATGTCAGGTTCACTGTCTTTCAGTTTACGGCATTGTAAATGTTTTTGGCCTGCAGTTTTTTTGCTTTCTCAATGATTCTTAATTGATTAATGTATTGCGATTAATCCCAAGTGGGATGCCATTATTAACTTGCTTCATTAAATTACATACCAACCTGTTAGCATTAATTCTCATAATTATCCCTGTACATTTTAGTGTTTTTATTTGAATAACTTGCCTCAAGAACTTGATCAGCATACATTTGTGTATTCTTTTGCTTCCCTTTTCCTTTCTCTCACCCTTGATGTTCAGAAGTGGAATCAGTTTAGTAATATTTATAGTGTCTAATGTCAGCTTCTTAAACACAGTAGTTTACTTCTCTGTGATTTAAAAATATCCTGTTTAAAACCAAAGAAAAGCAAAACAAACCACTTTTGTAACCATGCCATAAAAATGTTTACATTTATAGAAAAACGTCTTGTGGAGTTTTCATTACCAGACTCCTGAAAATGACACTTAGATGTCTAATATCTAACAATTACAGTTGTCAGTCTGTAATCTCACCACTTCTGTGGTTCAGGAAGATTGAGACTCAGGAAGTCTACTGATTATAACCATTAGACTAAAAAACAAATTAACTCCCTAAATAAGTAATACTTTTTGCATTTTGCTGTCTGTTGTGCGTTGTTGATGCATCACTTGGTCACTTTGTCAAACATCACAAAGCCAACCTAGAGCTGGGACAAAGTGGAGGGACCCGCAGCTTTCCTGCAGGCTCCATCAGGGCTTTAGGGAAGGGACAACAGCCCCTCTTTGTGTCTCTGAGCATTGGGAAGCCATCAAATGTGGCTTGTTTGCTGCAAGTGACTTTTCTCTGTGAAAGCAACGATTGCTTCATCCCTGTCCTTACATGTTCCAAATCTGGTGTGTTTGGACTTGACCTTTTCTTTAAGAGGGAGAGAGAGAGTGAGAGAAGCTGTAAATGAAGAATCTGGTTTTTGCTATCTAAGTTTTCAGAGAGTTTTGTTAGAATTATTCTTAGTTACAGGATCACAGGAGATGTAAAGCTACACATTCATCTCCTTTCTTCTCTCCCAAACACAGTAGCTGCCTCTGGGAAGTCCCTGTTTTCTCTCAGTTTTCAGGCATCCAGCCTGGATTCCCGGAAGGTAGTTTTTGTGCCTGTCTGCCCACCTCTCTTTAAAATTTAATTTGATTTTTTGATTTATTTTTTTTTTTTTTAAACAGGCTCTGTATTCATCCAGTTCTCCTACCCATTTGTCTCTCAGAGAAATAACCAAGTTTATTACATGTGGTTTACATTCATGTGACATAGATGGAGCAATCTAGCATTTCAGCCAGGAAACTCCAGTTCTTCAGTCCACATGTTGCCCAGTTCTGCAGGGTTTTGCACAGGATTTGTGTAAACTTTAGAAAAATCACACCTGTTTTCACCCTCTGTATCTTCCATGAAACTGCAGAGTCTTTGTATGTCTCTGGTTACCAGTTAGTGTTATGGCACATTTTAAGCGAAGGTGAGCACAGGATCTGTTCATAAATGATTGCCTAGTTTCACTTCGTGCCATAAAAGAGAGATTGGTTGTAAAGTCTGAATATATAAAATAGATGGGAAAAATTGGGGCTTCCTTTCCCTTTAGATCTTCTGGCTCAGATGAAAAAGTTATTCTTATTAAATATAAGCTGTTCTGCCTGAAGAGTTATTACTGTAGTTCTCAGCTATAACAGTGCCACGTTTCTCCTTGTATTGGCAATAATAAACAATACAAGCTTCAGACAGAATTTCCTGGGTAGCATACCAAATGCTCTAGAAAACCTTCTCGGACAGCAGCTAATACATTTTTAATACAAATAAAACATAATTCTTTAGTCTCGTTTCAGTTTGATCCCTAAGGTGGAAAAAGTGTATGGACTATGCATAATTGATGTATTTGTTTGAAGTGTTTACCCGGGTACTCCATTCACAAAGTCTCTTCTCGTTAATAGGTTGCCGTGAGATGTAAGAATCACTTAGGGCTCTCTTTGTCCAAATAAATGGAACGTGTCATTTTTGTACAGTCAGGGAGGTGCTTACAGAGTCATCCTGACTGTGTCTTTGTGCTGCCCACACCGTCCAGCCTTAGTCAAGTCATAGAGCAGATCCGGCTGAAATGTCCATATTTTTCCCAGATGAGAAGGGATGGGAAAGCAGGAAAGCATGCAAGGGATGGAAGAGGGTAGCTGGGAGCAGACGGTGCTGCCCACCCCTTTTGGGGTCACATGGCTTGGTGTTATTACCAATGATTTGTGTGGTTTCTTGTGCAATTCCTAAACATTGCATGTGATGCAGAGCAAGCATGCAGGAAAAATATCCCTCAGTAATTTAATTATCATCTGTCCTAAATTGCTGTAAATCCAGTGTTACAGGTTACTGCCAGAGGGTTGAGTTGTTGCTGGTTTTTGTCGTCTGTAGTTTCTGTGCTGCAGGACGGCTGTGGGAGAGATGATTATTGAGGGCTTTCTGAGCCC
Source organism: Dasyornis broadbenti (assembly GCA_013397935.1). Taxonomy (NCBI): domain Eukaryota; kingdom Metazoa; phylum Chordata; class Aves; order Passeriformes; family Dasyornithidae; genus Dasyornis; species Dasyornis broadbenti. Next base: position 363,374 of record VZRN01000404.1, read on the forward strand.
ATGGTTTTCTTTCCAGAGGTCAAAGAAAGGCAATAAAAGTAAATCATAGTCTAGTCTGGTCCCTTCTTGATGTCTTTGTACGGAGGTAGACATTTGTATGTATAACTGATGGTTTAGCTGATAATGCTGATGGCATATCACCCCCAAAATAATTCTGCAGCCGAGATGGCGGCTTGCCCAGAGCAATCCTTGTATCTGATGTTTTACCTCCTGTGAATCTAAATCAGAAATCTTCAAGTTTATGGGGTGGAGGTGAGGGTGTGTAAACCTGGGAACCTTTTTACAGCATAACTTTATGGTAGCTTTCAGACATATCTTCTACATCTGGGATTCACTGGAAAGCACACTAATTTGACTAAGGTGATGAGTTCCAAATGAGCTCAGTGGTCCTGGTTTGAGTAATTTAAACCTCCCTTTGTTTAAAGTTCAGGTGTGCTGGTATCAGAGTTTCCAGAACAAGACCAGCATAGAAGCTGGGATGTGCTCTTATAATCTGCTGGAGATAAGTGAGAGTCAAGAATGCCAATCACCATCTTCTTCTATGAAGAAAAGTGAAATGTGTGTTAAATAAAGATCGCTTTAATCTGTTCAGCACCTCTGAATAGTGAGTTTTGATGGAGCAGGATTTTTCCTATGAGCTTATGGTGTTTGCAACTGCTTCACAGCTCTGAGGAGCCATGGAAAAGCTGCCTGGCTGACACTATCAGAACAGTATTTAGCTGCTGATTGTAACTGTACCATTTCTGTGCATCAAAAATGCATTGTAATGTGGTCATTATCAAGACTAAAGAGACTTTCTGAAAGAGGGCATTGGTTTTGCAACATCTCTGCTGCATCAAATGAAGCCTAACTGGAGATTTGGCAAAGTGTTCTTTATGAGAAAAGTAAAATGATGTAGCACATTAGAAAGGAGCTTGGATATTAGAAAGCTCAGTCTTGCTCCTGATAAAATGGATTTTTTTCACCATAAAATTCATCTTTACTTGCTGCAAGAATATTGCTAAAAGAGATTAACTTTGGATCTCAGTGTATTTTATAGTGTGTCTCATGTTATTTTAAGGCTGTAAATATATTAGCTGATCTGTAAGCTTCACTTAAGTTACGGCTTTTTGGGTTTTTGAAGAAATAGGATCATGTTACGCAGGAATCAGGAAGATTGAATTAAATCACCCCTTTGGATATTTATTTTCCATTGGAATCATGCTATCAGATCAATATTTTAAAACAGCTATATGGGTAAGTGTTGATTAGAAAGCAAAGCTCCATAACCTTAACAGCTAAGCTAGCAATTTTTTTTTGGTGCATTTTATCTGTGGTTTGTATGGCACTATCCATATGCCTGTGTAAGAAGTAAGAAAATAATTTCATTATTTTCTTACTCCTTCCTCCCTCCTGCCTACCTTGCTACCTGGCAAACCTACTTTATCATATCTAGATCCTATAAAAATATCTAACATAATTTGAAATGCTCTTGTGTGAAACATGATTAGACTGCATCAATCACTTTTCGAAGTTTTTTTTTTTCCCTATCATTTTGTATTCTAAACTGCTAAAATCACACTTTAATATCCTGCTGCATTTCATGGGAGGCATGAGCAGACAGATAGTTCCTCATATTGGGTGAACCAGTCTTATTAAGTACTCTCCCAAAGTGTATACCAGTCAAATTAAGCTTTAGGTTAGCATTTTGGAATGCTCTCCTCTTGCCAACTCATTACCAGTGATACGCCGAAGCAAACTGTTGCCTTCTGCTATTCCGGATATCTACAGAGATTTATTACCTTTCAGCTAATAAGCTCACCTTCCTAATAGCATGCAGCCCACCCCGCCTTATGGCTTGACTTGTCTCCGCTCACAACTTGGGCAGAGAATTAAAGGCCAGAAGTAAAGCTGGCTTTTAAACCTGTCTGGGTAGAGCTGTTTGGGGGTCCCTCTGTTGTGGATGGGAACATCCCTCATTTTGGAGTCTGAACTCACGCATTAGCTCAACCAGCTCTGCACTGCCCTCAGGCTGATACTGATCCCTCTCTGTGCACAGATGGTGGTGGGAGAGGAGGGTGATGCCTGGGCAGGTGGCATCACCTCAGTGTGCTGCAGGGCCATATGGGCACTCAGGTTTTAGAGAAACTTGGTCTGTGCATGCAGTACAGCTGGCTGCTACCACACCTGTCTAATAGAGTTGTTGAAAGACTGTATAAATTCATGCTGAGCTGTGGAGATTATCTCTGTCAGCTGTGCTTGTGTCAGAAGCAATTCTTTTAAATGCTGCATTTGTGTCCTAAGTGCCTGGCCTATGTCTGCCTTTTAGAAAGTGCCCTCTTCCTTCCTTCATTACTGCTTGCATTGCATCTGAGACATAGTGTCCTGCCCCTAAAAATAGGAGATTTTTAATGCGTTCATTGTCATGCTATATATTAAAATATTTGCTGCCCCCCTTAAATCTGAGTGTAGAGAGAGCTGCCAAGTGCAGGTGCATCTTACCAGTGTGCTGGGGGTACTCCAGGGGACATGGGATGCTCCAACATGAAGCTTTTGGGCAGTGGTGCTGCTCTGGAAAGCCTCTCACCCTCACAGCAGCCAGCAGGGCAGTGCTCCTCATGTGCTTGTTACAGCTGGGCTGGAATTCAGATTGTATTGGGTCTCAGGCATTTTGGGCAGGATTGGCCGTGCAGCCTGGCAGTGAAGATGTCCCTCAGTGCCAGCCCGTTGTGGATTGCCCTCACAAAGCATTGGGTTTTTAGCTCACTCCATACCAGTCAGGCTTTTGGCAGGGTAAAAACCTAATGCGGGTTGTGGAGTTAGTCGCAGGTGGTTGTGTGAGGGTGGTGACATCAAGAGACCGTGCAGCCTGACAGGTTTTAAGAAAGATAAGAGGCTTTTCTAGAGGTCAGTACCAAAACTGGGATCATGGCAAAGCATGTGCCAGAAGCCTGGATGGTCCAGCTGACCTACCACAGTGTTGGTGATCAGATCATAACCAGTGCTCATGAGCTGTGGACACCCAGGAGTTACAGTGTTGGGTACGAGAAGAAAGAAAAAAGAATAAGGAAGTATAAGAGAACACCTCAAATTAATAGCCAGGTTTTCTGGCGAGCAGATTCAGAGAGGAGGAGAGGAGATGGAAGATTCTTCCTGAGAGCATTCCTGTGTACACCCGCCTGCAGGAAGTAACTTCACTGTTCTGGTTCAGGCTAGACTTGTTCAAAGAGCACCTTTTGTTCTAACCCTGTTTTAAGTTTTGGTTTAAATCTTGTTCAGTTGTATTTTATTTCTTCTCTTATAACTTTCCCTGAGATTTTGAGATTCTGGCAATTTTGAAGTTATATCCTGTGTAGGAGGAGGGCTTTCTGACCAGAAACAGAGCTTGAAAGTGCCCTCCATAGATGGGTCATGCTCCACAGGAGCACAGGAAAACTGTAAGAAGCCCATGGAGCAGAGGCATGAAGGCTAGAGCATCCTGAGGAGTTCTGTGGCTTTAAGACTATCACCTACTCACAGTGATTGAATAGCATTCACTTTGCCACTGCTGAAATGTAGAACATCTTGAAACAAGCACACATGTCATGTTAGTTTTTGTATTTCTTTGTATTTCAAGAGGAAGAAACTGCTGCCACAAACTGAATGTTTCCCAGGCTTTAAATGCACTTGTGTTCTAAGTGCTGTTTTTCTGCACAGAATTTCCCCATTTCCTCTAAACATGAGCCATGATACTTGTTGAAATGTTTCTGTAAGGAACTAAGTGAGTTGTTGGGTCATGCTAACCAAGTGAAAAATAAACATCTTGACATGTGATCCTCACTGTTTGTGTCTAGTGTTACACCAGGTGAAACAGGAGGGTTAAGCTGTTCGTCTGTTGCTGCAGGAACCTGAGCAGTTTTGAAGCAGCTTAGAAAAAATATGCAGGCCACATCCTGCCACTCTCAATTCAGTGGCTTGAAGATTGAGATGGACTGCCTCATTTCTCTCACCTTCTTCTTGGAGTTCTCCTGCAGAGACTGCCCTGTGACTGGCTCTTGATGCACCCACGCTTCATTCCCACTGGCTCTGGAGCCCTTGGCAGTCCTGCAGCTACTGCCCTTGACTCCCTGTCTGCTGGCATCCGGGTTTCCCTTGGACAAACCCACTCATCATCCTCAGTAGCCAAAGCCATTTCCTTCTCCTGTTTCCATGAAGAGCATCTTGGGGGTGGAAGAACAGAGGAACCTCCTTGGAGAGGCAGAAGGTGGAGAGGAAAAGGTGGGAGAGTTGTGGAAGGATGCTCAAGGGGCTATGTGGAACAGTTTGGGAAGGGAGAACGCTGTAACATTTGAGGAGACAGAAACAGCTCACTGGGTGGAAGGAGACAGAGAGGAGGATGTGGCAGGTGGGTGATGGAAGAGGGAGGCAATTCAGACACGAAAGTGGAGGCAGAAGTGAGGAAACTGAGGATTAGTAGATGCTTTCTGCCTTAGGTACTACAAGCACTGAACTGTGCACGATCATAACATTTTGCAAAGCTGCACATGCCTGCAAAAGGTATATGACACTAAAAATTTACAAAAAGATAAGTAAAGATGGAAAAACTTGCTTGAAAGAAAATTACAAATACAAGACTGTATTGTAGTTGTCCTTTAATGCTGGAAAGTATTAACGAAAACCAATGGTTTAACACTGGGTCCTGGTACCACAAAGATGCCTGGAAGCCTGAGAGCCCTCCCAACCCATGGCTGGTGCATTACACATGGGGAATTTGGTGTAGCAAAAAATCCTGCTGCAGTTTTGGGAGGTCAGCTCACACCAACCTCCTTAGAAATGAGGTTAAAGGAATGGTAAACAAACTGTGTTGGAATTTGATTTTTCAAAGCATAAGATAAAAAAAAAAAAATTGCCCTACAATAATTTGTTTTCACTGGATTTCTAATTTAATTGTGAACTGAGGTGTGGTTGTCATTAGGGAAGTGACTGTGTAACTTAATTGACATTTCTGCATCCTTTGTGTTTGTGACTCATAGATGCTGGCTTGAGTCATCTGTACTGCCCGGCTGGAGGGAGCCCAGGGCTGTGCTGGGAGAGAAAAAGACAGGACTTTTCTTGTAGAATGAATGAAAGATGTTGGGAAGCTGAGACAATTCCTTTTCTTCATTTGAAGGGAGTGATTGATGTGACCTCTCTCACCAAAATCCTTTGTGCCAGCTGGAAAAGAGGGAAAGGCTAGAAATCTCTGCTGCATCTTAGGCCAGCTTAGCTGGAGCAATTAAATTAAACCCCTGCAAAATGCTGGAGTTCCAGATGTCCATCTGAGCTGTTCTTTCCCAGCTTTTGCATTTTGCCCAGGAAATTTTCCTGTTTAGCCATCAGACTTCACTGCTTTATTTTCATTTAAAAAAAAATGCTGGAGATATTTTTTTCTCACTTGCACAATTTTGTACCAAATTCAAGCCAGGAGCAGAAGAAAATGAGAGCTAACTTCCATTTGTGGTTTCACAGTTTTGAGTTTAGCCTCTCCAAATGTGTGAAGCTCTGCATCAAGGAGTGGGTGTTGTAGGATGATCTGGCTGTAGTGCTTGCTATAATTTTTTCATTACACCCTTTCATTTTCCTTCCTACTTAGGTCAAAATGGTTATTTTTACCTAAAAACTGTAAATTGAGCAAATTGTGAAAACTCTAAAAGAGACCAACGCTGGTTTTTTGCCCCCTTTTTTATTTTTTTTTTAACTCAGATGATGAGAACAGTTTATACCTGATGGCAGTTTTTATAAAATAGTCTCCATCCTGATAAAATGTTACCCCCTGGTGTGTCATTTTTCCAGCTGAACTGCTGGTAGGATTGAGAGATCTTGCACACTGCTGCTTAAATAAGTAGACTACATGCTCTATGAAGAAATCATATTATTTTCTCAAAGGAGAACAAGTAGGCTTAGTGCACTGAAATTGCTTTAAATAAACTTGCAGCTACTGTAGCCCTTTTTTGCGCAGCTCTATATGGTAAAGTCTTATCAATCAAGTTTTCCCAGCTTTGAGAAGCTGCCACTGAAGCTGCCTCTCCTCTGTGTTGCAATTATATTTTTGTCTTTCACAGAACTTTGTATCTGAGATATTCTATTGTCACTAATCAGATTGTGCTTTTGGGCTGCACATCTCTTTTGTTTTTCTTGAGATATATGTGTATTAAGATCTTCCAGTAATTTGTTAATTGAATGTGCTATTCACTTGCGGTAAATTAGCTGCATTCGTCCAAGAATGCTTTGGGGAAATTAATTAATTTAGCAATGGAGTAAGTCAAAGTTTGGGCAAAAGAGTGCCTTACAAAAAGAAAGGAAAAGACATTGTCTGTTGTTTCTTACCGTGCTGCTGGTTGCAAATCTTGTGATAGTGAATGGAGGAAATGCTGTGGAGGGGGAGCTGCAGAGTCTTCCTCAGCCTGGTGTTCCAATCAGCCGCTGCCAGCAGGTTACAATGCACGATCAATGTTCCTCTCTGCTAACAAAGGAACTCAGTGTGCACAAACACAGAGCACTCTGAGCTGAGTTATTAAGCAGACTTAACTCTACCTCAGAATTTCATGGCCTTGCTTTTTTTTGAGACAGTCTCTGGTGTCAGGACATTGCACCAACATGCAGGTTCTGTTCAACGTTCTTCTGTGGTAGCCAGAGCTTTGCCCTTTTTATAACACCGGTATTTCAGCCAACCCGCGGTGTGAAAGTGCTATTTATGCTTCTTGTGTTTTCAAGCATCCCTCCTGGACATGATGACAGGGAAAGTTGCTGATCTATAACCTAGTTTGTTAGGATCTTGTCCCAGGATGTCTGTAACTACCTCAGGTCCAGAGGCAGCAGGTACAAAGTGATGCAGGGGCTGAGTTAAAGGCTATGAGGAGCAGTGGTTGCACAAAGCTGCACTGCGCTCAACCAAAGATGAGGGACAGGCAGAACACCTGACCCCAAAGTCAGTTCAATAGCTTTTAAAACCATTTTGGACTTCAAAAAAAGTAAAGGAAAAAGTCTAGCTTCCTTTTTGGCACTGGTAGTTAATATAACCTGCTAGTAGATACCCTCCGAAGCCATAGTGAAATATGAAGTTAATACATCACTAGCAAGCTTTCAGTCAGAGTGATGTATTATTCAAAGTGGAATTAGCTAGAAGGATCAATGCACACCCATTACTCTATTTAAAATAATCATTGGAAGACTCATTAACTTTTTTTTCCCCTTTCTCTTCAAACAACATAGTGAATGAGACATTTAAGAACACCCCCTGCTCCAGCATATGCGCCTCTATGACTTCAGCATATTTTCGTTCATAGCAGGATTATTAACACCTGAAGGCCAAAACCCAAATTTAACTCAGCAGAGTTTGCCTTCAAATCAGTGAACCTGAAACCAGTTGCCGTAGGCAAAGGCAAAATCAGCTCTAATGCACATTTTTTAAAAAATCAAAGGTCATGGTAGTATCTGTGTGAAATAGTGCGTGTGCCAGCATAAGGTTCAGTGTCACATCTTGCCTGGGTACCTGTTATTCTCTCTGATTTTACACATGAGTAGAAACTTGAAGTATTAAGGGGGCTGTTTCCATTTCTTGTTTTTCCTCACAAATATATTCTGCAGGATACTTACTTTGGGCAGTCCATTCATTACACAGCAAATGCCTTCTGCCTCCCAGCTCACCTCTGTCAGGCTGCAGGCTCTTGGCCAGATTTGTCTTTTTGCATCAGCTCATATGGGAGATGTGCAATTATAGCTTATATGGGGGAGATGGAAGAAAATATCATCTGTGGAGGAGCAGGAATATATCATTCTTGGATCATTTAGTGCTTGTGAAGGTGAAAAACTTAGAGCACCAAATCTAGCTTATCATTATGTCGGGAGCTCTGTAGGCATTTTCTTGACTTCACAGATAGCTCTGTGTGCTGTAGTGTCGACCAGTATCCCTTCTCACCCATCAGTTGTCCTGGAAAGCTCCAGATAAACATTTCCTACTTCATTTCAAAGCAAAGCACATGTAAACTTTTCATATCTGTTCATCCACATTCCAGATCCGGCTGAAATCTTTCACTTCCTTTTATTCAGTAATGTTTAAGAAACGAGATATTTATCCACAAGCAGATTTTACAATGTGGACTTCAAAAGGGAGAGAAAGGAGAGGTGGGACAATGGAGTTAGTACAGAGCAGAAGGGTGTGGACCACAAAGCCAGGATGTCCTTCCCAAGTGCTGCAGACTGATGCAGGTGGGTGCATCATTGTTTAGAAGGATTAGGAGTAGGGCCTACCCAAGATGATTGCCTGAAATTATTTGGCCCCGAAGACATGAATTTGAAGAGTTTCAGAGGCTATATCCCTAGTGCTTTCCCTTTACTGAGAAAAGACAGTTCCTTTTGGTGGTGATTATCTTGGACTATTTAAATCCTGTTGCTGTGATGTTAAAATACATATTGTTTGGCACAGTGTTCGCATTAATGGGATTCTTCTAATTTCTGTTCTAAACCACTGAAAATCAGGTCCTTCCCTGTAGAGATTGAGGACTGGCATCTGTCCAACACCAGTGAGCTGATAAGAGAATAAATTGTTTAACTACGTTGATTGTCCTGAAACCCTACAGGACAATTTAATCTCTGCAACCTAGTTATTTATAATAGTTTTCTTTTTCTTCTTAGTTGTTTGTACAGAGTGTTTGGAGACTAAGGTTTTTGGCTGGTGAGTTGTATATCTTAACTGCAGGCTGTATGGGAGCTGAAGGCGCACAGTTGGGGGAATATTACCCCTGACTTTCACTGTTGTAATTGAAAGTAGAGTTTGACACATTGGCATCTTTCTGTGTCAGCCATTGTCAGTGGCTTCAGCTGCCACGGTTAAGTATGTAGTCATTCATCCTTGGCAGACACCGTCCTTTGCAGCACGAGAGGATGGTCTCTGGATGTTAATGCTCAGCACTCTGGGAGCAGCTGGCTATATCGAATTCAAGGCATGCAGATTGTCTTGGCCATTTTACTTAGCAGATGGGTAAGGCTTGATAGATTGAAGATTTAGTTTCCAAGTCAAGGGCCAAATGTTGCAGTGGGAGAGAAAAGTAAATTATATCACTATTTGGAGGGGAAAGGCTCAGGTACTGTATCACAAAATTGTTGCCATTCATTTTCCTCTGCCTTGCACAAAATGCATGTCATTTCACCTTTCAATATAGCCGACTGTGGCATTCTCCTTCACTTTGAGATGCTTTGCAATACTGTCTGTGAGCCCATTTAATGAGCTTCAAAGCAGTTGCTGCAAATTTATGACAGTTTAATGTCTAAATGCCAGATTTTTTTTAAGGTGGAAATGAAAGAGAAATTTGTATTTTGTATCAACCCAAATAGGTGGGTTTTCTTCAGTTCTTTTTTTCCCCCACCCTTTCCTCCACACAAAATTTATTTAAACATATTTTTAAAAGGGAAGTGTTTTCCTTAATCCTGAGCTGTTCGAACAATTAATATTCACCTACTTCTCACAAGGTGGCTGGTACCAGTCATTAGAGAGCTTTGTGGTGCTCCCCCAGACCTCCTTCGTTGGTGGGAGGGTAATCTGGGTTTCAGAGAGACTGCCTGGAGCTTTGGGCAATGGGGGGTGTCTGGCCCTTTGGGCAGGGGTCTTAGAGTTAAGGTCTGGTGTTGCTGTGTGGTCTCTCTGACTGCCTCAGGATGTATTTGGGGGGGGTTCCCTGTTTTCATTTGTTACTATTTCTAAAATAAGTATCGTAAGCTCAGTATTTTTGCCTGAGATCATTTTTTTTCAGCTTTACAGAACTGTTTCCAGCAGAAAGACAGGTCATGGATTACTTACATGACTTTAGCATATGGCTTAAATTATATAGCATGTGGTATAAATTTTAACACTTTACAAGTCTGCAGAGTTTTGAGAAATCAGGGTCTTCAGGAGGTTCTGAGTTTGTCCTATAAAATAATCAGATGAACAGAGAGCTTTGGCTGCTCTACAAGAAGTGATAGAGAATGAGAACAGGTTGGGGTTTTTTCACTCACAAGGACTTGCTGAGCTCAGTACTGCTGCAACACACGGGTAGTACCTTGCCCAGTAAAGTCTGTTGTCACATGCTGTGCCGTGGTGGCTGGAGTAGCATGGTCAGCCTGGCTGAGGTGCTCTGGTCTGTGCTCTGGTCACACTCCTGCGCTGCTCGGTCACTGGAACTGTCCTCCTTGGGGTGTTAATGTTGTCTTGAGGAGGGGCTGAGCTCCCTGGCCTGCCTCTGAGGATACAGCTGTAGAAACAGCGCTTTCGAGCAAGGGAAGCAAGGGGACAACACATGGTGCTGCTGAGAGGTGTTAACACTGCTGTCAATAGAGTTCATGACTGATCAGCCTTGTTCACTGAGGAAGGAATAATTTCTCAGTCTCTGCATCAGATGCAGGAGCTGTAAGTAAATCTAACCTGTCTAGAGTAATGATTTCCATGACTTCATGTGAAGAGCATATCTGGTTTATGGCTGCAGAATGGGGTCACTTGTGCCTTGCCTTTTCCCATATGGCAAATATTTGTTTTGTTCATTGCATTAGCATCAAGCCATTCTTTCTATTCAGAATGGCATGTGCACCAGGTACTGAAGTCACCCAAAGGGTATGATAAACAAAGAGATTTTGCTTCTTCATGTCATGTTCACCCCATATTTACCCTATGGTGAGAGCTCTATTAGCACAGGAAACTGCTTAATGATATCTCAGTGTTTGTTTTTCCATTGCGCTTAGCATGATAGTTACCTATTTATTTCTGCTGAAGAGGATTACAGACATTTTTCAATTATAAATGATGCACGCAAGCATTATTTAATCTGTTTACTGCAGACCTATAGAGTGTTAGTCAGTCTTGAGCAAAAACATCTTGTACAGGAAACAACATTTGTAGTAGTGGTACTGTGGGTATTTCAGGGCAATTTCAGGATGCTTTTCCATCTGTCTGTTAATACTCACTCTGCAGCATCACAGGCTTGTGTTTGTGCCTGGAATTCCTGAGCTTGAGAAATTGTCATTTTTGGTGTTTTTTCTGATAAGGTGTTGAAGGAGTAGGGCAAAACTCACGGCTCTTCACTCACAGGAAAAGAAAAGCTTTACCCAACTTAGGCAGGCACATGTTGGGTGAAGCCAAAGTGCCCAGACCCAGTTACAGATGTGTGATCTTTCTCTCATTCTCCAAGCTATTAGCAGAAAGGTAGAATGTAAAATCAATCTGCAGAATTAATTGCTGCTTTCCTTCAGGATATGTCCATAAGATAATAAAAAAATGCATTGCTGTTACACATATTATATAACAAAGAAAGTTAAAAACAGTTCGTAGGAGAATATAAGCTCAAGCTTCATGACATGGAATCATAAAGCAGGTCAGAAGGATACTTCTTATTCTGGAGATTTTTGTCCTTTTTTCCTCCTGCTTTTTTTTTTTGTTTGTTTGTTTGTTTTGGTGGTTTTTTTTTGTTGTTGTTGTTGTTCACCTTTCCTTTCTTTTAAGTATCAGCTGTTATCAGAGATAATTCTTGAATGGGTGAATCTCTGATCTCAACCAGCGTGGTAGCTGCAGGCCAGTTAAACCAGATATATGCAGCAATGGGGATCGAACTTGACATTTTGGGTTTCAGAAACCTCCTTTTCTCTGTGAACACAGGCAGAAAAAGGATACACAGAAGTGGAAGAAAAAAAAAAACTGAGAGAGATGAAATTCAAGGTGGGGGTTTGGGGTTTTTTTAAGAATTTGAAGAAGAAAAAGATGTAAGAAAACTTCTGTTCTGAAGTCTGAACCCTTCCAAAAAATGAGAAAACTTTTGGTCACTTTTCTAATGGTCTTGCCCAGATCCTGAAACAGTTGTACTGAAGTATGAGAGAGCTGTGTGTTAATATAAGGTGAAAAGAGGGAAAGCACATGGAAGGAAAATAAAGCTATATCCCATGCAGGTCTGAACTGACATCTCTGCAAGTGGTACTTGTTTGAATGTGATTTTAAAAGAAACATGAGATCCCACTCCCCATACCCCCCGAGAAAACAAGATTACAGATGCATGGAGCATTTGCTTTCCAGCCTCGAAAGAAATCCTGTTCCTGTTGGTTTTGTGCTGTTGAAGAACACAGCACATTTGCAGAATGCGCTATCAAAGAGGCTGCGTGGCTGGATCTATACAGTCACACCACCTCAGCAGATTAAAGGGGCGCTGCCAGGGCTGAGGTTAAGGATTGATCTACTTTGACATAAAATCCCAAAAGAAAGAGTTCTAACCTTTATGATTCTTTCTGTCTATTTGCTTTCTTTAAACTGATTGCAGCTGTCACCAGAAATAAAACCAAAGTTAACAAAATAAAACTCTTTACCACTTATGGTTAGGCAACAATAAATAAAACATTGCTTAAGTCCAGGGCAAGATTTTCTTAACATTCTTGTACTTAAATGCTGGTAGCATTTTAATGATTTTTTTTTTTTTTTTTCAATGGAGCCCATGGTTGGAGAAACCTGGATAAATGGAAAAGATGCAGGAATTTTCTCACAATAGGCTTTGTATTTTCAGTGTTACTTTTTGATTTGTCAGCTGCCAGGCAGAACTTACAAAGTGGGTCATTGGGTCCACTATACTGTGATTATTATTTATACCGGATCCAGAGTGTACAGAGCACCCCTTTGGGCATATAAAAGTTCATGCTTCAAAGAGCTTGCAGCCTTCAGGGCTAATGGTGTTATGTCCAGTAACATCTAAGCTGTATATATTTCAAAGCTGCTTTTGCTACTTTGATAATTTTATTGCATTTCTTGCCCTAGATGATCATTGCAAGTTCTGGAGTGCTGTGATGAGGAAAGGATTTTCAATTTCCATTTACAACACCAAACCATTTTGTGTCTAGAGAAGCGCATAAGAATGTGTCCTGAACACAGTAGAGTAGTTCAAAGGGCAAATAAACAGAAAACAGAAAGGTGGTTTGTTGTGGTTTATCTCAGTGCAGTTGGCTGAGAAGATAATGAGGTTTCTAAGATTCCTAATTAGTTATGAGGAGGAAGGACAAGATGTGAGGCACTTGTGCTTGTGAAACTTAGGCAGTAGATTTCAGTTTTCTTGTCAGGCCATTAAAATTTGTGATATTTTTACAATACATTTTTTGGATATGCTGTGGTCAATGATGTCCTCATCCTAGGAACAGCTCCAAGCTGGTTCTGCCCTTCACACATCAGTGTGTTCCCTGCTGGGCACAAGGTCCTTCTCAGGGCTTTCTTCCTTTGTCTCCACTCCTTTCCAAATACGTTAATATACAGCCATAATGTGATTAAACTCTGTTTTTCCTCATAACGTTGAGGTCATCAACAAGCAGTAAAATCCAGAGGAGCTCTTTTGCATGTGATGTGTTGCCCATTGGGAGGAGTCCATCTAGAAATTATCAACACTGCTCAGGTTCTGAAGCTGATTGGTGGGAAATAAAAGAAAGAATATACACCATGAATAAGATACATGGCAATATTTATCTCCCAAAAGTAAATTGGCAAGTATCTTAAATAATTGAGTATGCTCACAGAAATTGTGAGTTATTCCTACAATACCTCTGAAGAGGCAAATGGTTAAAAAAGGTTGCATTTTTGGTTGTAAATTCCTTGGCTGTGTGCAAGTAAGTGACTGAAGTGATGGGTTTTATTTGGAAGTCATGGAGCTCAACAGGATTAATCTTTCCTGCTGCCTTTCCCTTCTGTCTCTGGTGCTGGATCTCACTGTTGTGGAGGACATGGGCAATTTCTGGGTGATAGAAAGAATGTTGCAGGTTTTGGTCTGGCAATGCAGGCAATTACACTGTCAAAAATTGGTGATTCTTTTCTAGATCCTCTCACAGAGCTTTTTTCCCCTTCCTTTGTCCAAGTGATGTTAAATTAAATAAACTTAAAAGTAGGAATAGCAATGAGATGCCAAGGTCCAACTCCATTAGGGCTGAAAAGAGTCCAGCTTCACTGACTGCAGTGGCAGCAACAGATTTATGGCTCTGTCAGTAAGGAATGAACTGGTCTGAGATAACTTCTGTTTATCACTGCAGTTTTCCTCTATGAAAGCAGAAATAGATGGAGAAAAATCAGCTCTGTGTTTTTAGGCTTTGCAGGGCCAATAATGGGGCTAATGTTTTAATGCATTCAGAGGATGCCTTTTTTTTTATTTAACCTTCCTCATTTTATTTTGTTACACCATGTACCTTTGGCATTTGGTGAAGATCCATTGTAAATGTGAGAACTAAGCAGCTTGTTAGATAACATCTTTTTTTCCTCACTTTAGAAGATTAACCTGAGACTGTTCTGCCTGATGCCAGAATAGATGTAACCAATCCTGTATCCTTTCCATGTAGGTCAGTCAGAGGGACAATTCAGCACTGGATCCCATTATCCATGGGTTGAAGGGTGTTGTACATCATGGTAAGTAGCTGCTTAAACTTTCTACTTGTTGGGAAGGGGAGAAGGGCAGGAATATTGTCCTTAAGGGATCAGGTGACCCCTGGAAGGACACGGTGAGCCCACACATTCCTCATTCACTGATGTTTAAGGGCATCACAGCCATTATTTGATTGGTAAATATCACAGTCATTTGTTACCTGAGAATGGTTTGGGGTGAACAGTAAACAATTTGTTTCTTTTCAGTCGGTGTTCCAGAATGCTTAAGTTATCAATCACAACCTGCTGCAATCTATCATTCATATTAGAACTTCGAAGGCAGCGTGGATGCTTCACTCTGTTATTTATCTTCTGTTTGCTCTAAAAACACACCTCTCTGAAGTTTGTATTTGTTTATAAATTATTTGTCTTTCAAATTTAGGGAGCTGATAATGAAACAGAAAATTAACTATCTATGAAAATTAATTAAACTTTGCAGCAGATGAACATCTTTCTAATGCTGACATAAATACGATCATTCAGCTGTTCTGATGCATATACCTATTATCCTTGAACTTATAGCAGGTACTGAAATAAATATTAATATATTTTATACTTTTATAACCAATTTTTTACTTAGGAATTTTCCTGAAGCCTTACTACAGGTAATGCATCACCAGCAGTGACATCAAGATGCTCCGGTTCCCAAAGTACTCTTGTCAGGTTTTAATATAATGATTTGTAAAGTTTTAATAATCTCATTGTAATTCAAGAGGCATCTGCTGGAATGGTGCTCAGTACAATAATAAATCTCCATCCCATCTATAGTGCTGTGATAAAACATCTCAGCACCTTTTCTGAGGATTGTCTTTAGACATTAGCTAGTGCTGTAGAGCTTAACAGGCATTTATTTTCTCTTGACTGCAAACCTAAAACTAGGTGACAGTGTTAGATTAAAACAAATCGGATTTTGGATTAATTGTTCTACTTTCAGAATCATTTTACATTGCAACTGGGAAAGCCAATAAATCCAAACACTGTGAAAAACGGGTTAAATGATAACATGCCATAAAGTCCTTCATTTAGAGCATTTTCCTTAGGTTTTGCTGCTTATAAATTGCCTTGTTCTGCCGTGAAATAAAAACAACACACCAAGCTGAAAAAGTGGTGTTGTTTTCCACAAAAATAGAAGTTATTACCTTGCTCCCACTGGGTAACAAAAGAGGCCAGCAAAAGCAAAGCTGGGATGAGTTAGGCTACAAGGATTTTTTCAATGTCTGTGTAATTTGACACTGCAGCTAAGCTGCCGTTTAACTGATCTGGGATCTCTTTTTAGTTTTGTTCTTCACCTGCTTTCTATTCCAAGACTCCTAACCCCCTGCAATCACAGAGTTTTAGCCACCTCATCAGGTTTTTCTGCTTCCTCTCTTGCTCCTCACAGTCAAAACAGCCACTCATGGGTAATCACACTCGTGTCTCCTTAGAGGATTATTCCATTCCCAAAAATAATTGTTTGGGTGGGATGTGACTCGGTGCCGAGGCTGTGATTCCCTGACCACATAATGATCAGTCCATCTCCATGCTGTCTTACTCACAGCAAAATCTGGGTGGATAAAAGGCGTTTATTTTTGTTTTGCGCACAATGCACAGAAGTCTGCTAGTGTTTCAAGTGAAGGAAATCACTTGATATATTTCAATAGCTTGTTTCCTTTTCAAAACATTAAGGAAGAAAAAGAGGAAAATCATGCTTTCCTTCCTGTTTCAAAGGCCCTGATTAAAGGCCTTTTCTAAGGCTCTTTTGGTGGTTGGAGTAAAGGAATTTCCTTCTGCAAAGCAGTTGTTCAAAGAGATCATTCTCTTTAACTTAAATTTTGATAGAACACTTCAGTGAAGAATTCTTGTATCATATCTTGCTTTTAATGTTATTATGCAGAATAATAGTAAAGATGTGAGGGTTTTATTCCAGATGCTCGTATTTCTTTTCTTGATGTGATTTACTTACATCTTACATGAGCACATTTTTATGAATTTATCTGAAAAGCTTCTTCCTGTCTTCTATTTGGCTGCATTCAACTGGGACCCTAAGGCAACATGGACTTTTTGGCTGAAATACAGTGGAAAACTCTTGTGGCTTTTGAACAGAGTGGTTGAATCAAGCAGGGATCCAAAAAAAGGAGGCAAAATTGAAACCTTAAGTATTTCCATTACCATGTTGGTTTTTGGGGGTTGTCACAATACAGAGGCACATACATATAATGTAAAAATTAAGAATACACACAAATGTTGAGGTTTTCGTGTCCCTCTCCCTCCATCTCACAGAGCATCCTTCCTGGTTTGTGCTGAACAGTCACTCCTTCTTTGCAGTCGTTCAGTTTTCAACATGGGAATTGCACACCCACACAAACCCTCATCATCCTCATTTTGTCATTTACTAGAAGGCCTGGTCATGAATGGGGATTCCACTCTGTACCACACTGTATAGGGCTCCCACACTGGCCTGTCCCCATAATGGTGACAGATCTCGTGACAGATAGATATAGAGATGGTACTCATGAGTGATAAGGTGGGGGGTTTTTTAATTTTTTTGCATCCGTTTTTCTTTTTTTCTGTGAAATTCTTGTATTCTTACACTGCCCTTCCAGGGGTATGCGAACATTTCCAAAGTCAGAAGCACTTTCTGTAGAAGTGAAAGCAATTTTTGCTTGATATTTCATCAGGGATTTGAATTACCTACTAATTTGATGGAACATAAATAATTGTGCCCTTCACAGTGTCACCAGCTTAGTAACAATGATAGAAAAACATACACATAAAAATCAATACAGGCTTAGTTGCTACTTAGTTGACTTTGTTTCCTCATCTCCAGACGTAATTTTGTAGACTCTTAATGCCGCATTACACTTAATTTTGTATGAGCAGCCATATAAAGTTTCTTAGCTGGAAGGAAAACCATGGTGTACCAAGCTGCTTCATGATGTCTGGATCTGTGATAATACTTTGGGGTTTGCCCCATGTTCTTGCTGCTGAACAGGATGTTCCCACACCGCTCCCCAACTCCCGTGTCCGCCCACATAGAGCAGCACAGGAACACCGAGGAGGCTCTTGCAGGAGCTGTCAAGTGCTTGTTGCTGATTTTAAAATTGCTTTTGGTTTTGTGCTCTGCCAAGGATTTGTCACACCTCCCGCCCGCCAGGTGCCTGCTCTTCTCACTCCTGCTTTCCCTGCCGCAGGGCACGTGGCGAGCGCGTCTGCCACGGAGCCCGCCCGGGACTGACAGCTGGGAGCAGGCAGCCCTCCCTGGAGAAGAGATGGGGTACAAACAGGTGGGATTTGGATTTTCTGATGCCGACTTGCCAGTGTCTCTCAGCTCTTATTGCTAGGGGTCTTTTTTAGCTCCTCTGCAAATGCTCTTCTCATCATGAAAGCTGGTGGGAAGGGTCTTCAGCAGCGCTGGTGCTGGTGGGATGGATGGTGCATGTTGTTCATTGAAGTCGGATCACAGCTAAAAAAGTCACTGGTGCATGGCTGTGCTTGCACCGCACATGGGTCAGTCTTGGTGCTGCAGATCTGACTCTTCTGCCCCTGTTTTGCTGCTGATGTGCTCGGCTGGGTGCCCTGTCCTGAGCCCCTCTCTGCTCCTTGTGATGCTGAGGATCACAGGGCAGGAAGGAACTGCACTTGTGCAAGGGCTGAGGAGGCTGGTGAGGCCTCAGAGAGAATGATTGTGCCCCGGTGGGAATAGGGAACTGTGAAATGCCAGGTTATGTGTTAAACAGTTGATTTGCATTAGAATGGCTACCAAAGCTTTTGTCTGCCACAGGCTCCAGCAAGGTCTCAGAGGGGCAGCTGGCAGGATGGAACTATTGCACAGAAACATTGCTTTTCCCATCTTTGCTGTCTTTGATTTGCCCTTTTTGGTACCCTTTTGTCTGTAAGTCTTTTCCTTGTTTTTACCAGCTGCCTGCAAGGCATTAAATTGGTCTTCTTCGCTGATGTCAGTCCTGGGGCAGCACCCAGTGCTGGAGGCTGTGTGAAATTCACCTTTTTCCAGCCTGGCATAGATGCTCTGCACAGGACCACAGTCCTGTTTTACTGTGCAGGCAAAATGTTGTCAGAGGGGCCAGCGGCCCACACTACCCCAGGCCCCTGGAAAAGATGTCAGGCTTATGGAAACCATGTTTTTGTCACTCTGTCCTGTTCTTCGTGGCTGTCATCAAGAATCTACATGGATCAGCAGAAAATTATTAGCAGAGCACAAATAAAATACCACAGCAGAAAAGGCTCTATTAATGTCACAAAAATGAGGCTCTTATTCCCTTCCTTGTCAAAAGTGAGCACTGAAAATCAAAGTGCTACCAGATCAAAAGCTTAGGTACAAAGTGAATCAATGGCATCTGTTGCTTCTTTGTGAACATGAGGTGGGGTGAGGGGAGGGGAGAAATCTTTGTTTATTTAAAAGGGAGTTTGGAAAAGTCTTAAAAAGCTGTAACTGGAACTCAGCATGGAGCAGACTGTAGTCTTGGGTCTCCCTTGAGATGGGCCAGAAGCAGTCAGGCAAGTGACCACGAAAGTGTCCGGGCTTGCTTGGGAGAAGCTACCAAAGTATAGTGGAAACGACTGCTTTAATAATGAAAAAGGATAGAGAATAAATATGTTGCACATCTCTCCAGTTGTCCTAGGTGAAAAATCAGTGAATAACCTGTTAAAATAAATCAGCACTAAAAAGGAAGCAATCTAGATGGTGTTAGTTACCCTGTGGATCTATCACACCAGAAGGCATAATAACAAGAAAACACCATTAGCACCATGACAGGTTTTTTCTTTTATTTTTAACTTTAACCGTAACACCACCTGACAAGCTGTTTGCCTTCTACACTAAATATTGTGGGGTTATAGAGAAGAAAGGTGGGAGAGAGGGGTAAGGGTGAGATGTGATGCCGTGGGACCTCATCTTTGAAAGTAAAACTTTGAAGAAAGCAGCAGCTCAATTTGGAACAAGGGCGGGCCATCAAAGGAAGAGCAGCACGATGCATTAAACTGAGAAGGAAACGTGGAGGAGCATCTCTTTTTCCTCAGGGATGATCTGGATATATTCCTTTGTTTTCTGGTCTGTTCTTGTGTTCACAGTCAGAGTAGCCCTGTGAAAGGGGCCAGGTACACGACTACTATGGAGCAAAGGGAAGGAGGAGGGAAGTGGGAAATGAAGATGAGAGCAGAGGTGATAAGTTCACACCTTTATATAGGGCAGCTGTGTGCATAGCTGCAGGGGTCTGTATCATTTAAAGGAATGAATGGTGGAAGTGTTGGAAATCTCTGGTCCTTCACCTGTCTGCTCTGCAGAAAGCAGTGCTGGCCGTGGCTGAGTAAAGACCAGTGAGCTGACAGAGAATTCGTAGATTGCTCAGTAAAACTAATTCAAACTAACAAAAAACCGATTGCAGTTGTTAAAAGTTAAGAATTAAAGCTGATGCTGGATGTGAACAAAGCATGTGTAGGGAGCAGAAGCTGGATGCTATGCTGATGGGTTTTGGGGATGTTTGCTGAGAAAAGAGGAATGGGGAGGTCTGAGAATATGTGGTTTTGCTCTGGCTCTGCTGGAGCAGATGTGAGCTATCCATTCTCCTCTGGGCACTTCTGCTTCACTTCAGCTTCTGCCAGGGTCCAGCTTTTTCCAGGGATCCTCCTCTCCTCTAAAGTCTTTGTCATAGTTTTTTTTTCCTCCTGTCCTTGGACCTTATTCTGCATTTCTTTGTTTCCTTGCCTGTCCAGCCTCATGTACCCTTGCCTCAGGTGAGGTTCTGTGAAACATGGAGAAGTCTCATCCCAGTCTAGAATGGCTCTGCATCAGCACTGCTTAAGCATGAAAGGTTCAGAATAACATTTTCATTCTTTAAAGAGTTAAGATCTTTTTTCTGCAGCTAAACCTTTGTCTCCTCCTAAGCTGTTTTAAGAAAGGGAGTGAGAAAAATTAAGCCTGAGCCCAACACCTGGCATGGAATTTTTTTTTTTTTTTTTTTTTTTTTAAATAAGAGACTTGCCTTTTTTATTCTTTCCCCCTGTTTTTTTGTACCTCTCACTGGTTGTCTGAGATTAAATTAGTCTGCAGGACTGTGTTATTATCTCACTCCCCTCCTCCCTGCCATGCTGTGCTTTCTGTGTCCTTACAGCTCCTTACATTGCTCAGCTGAGGCTCTTTTTTAAAAAAACCTAAATAAAAGTCAGAAAAATAATTGCACAATAAATGACAAGAATTACCCTGAGTACAGAGGACTGTCAGATACTGCTCTTCCTGCAGGATTTACACAGCAAGTACTCATCTGATGATCCTCTCAGTTAAAGTAATATATAATATTTGTAATCTCATCTTTAAAATCACCCCCATGAGTCTGATCCTTGGCTGTGCTTTGCCGCCTGCTTTATATGGGGAGTTCTGGCTCAGTGGGTGTGCGACATGGTGTCCTTTTGATTATTTTTGTGTGTTTTCTTTTTAAATATTTGAATGCAGAAGCTTTGGAATGTCTTGGCTTATTGTGAACATGAAATTGGCAATAACATTGTTTAACAAATTTGGGAGACTTTCAAAGCTCTTCATATTGGTATTGCAGATTTCAGTTATTCAAAGTGTAGCTGGGTACCTATCAGGCACTGCACATACGTTAATTTTGGAAATAAGCTCATTTTAAGATATTGTTTTCAATGCAGCCAAGTTCCTGTTTTCTTACACAAAATCATGATGAAAGTCCCAAAGCATTCCCTGAGACATAAATGGACTTGGCATATAGTTATTTTCTTGTGATGTCCAATCCAAGTTCCTGTTAGATTTAAAAGAGTTTTGATCACAGATAATCGTGTGCTGTTTACCTGCATATCTCAAGAAGCTTCTTACTCTACAGTGATTTGGTTACAATTCAGGTCTATCTTCTATCCAGTGATTTACAGAATATATTTTTAGCAAGTCAGTCCTTGAAGGCAAAGTGTTCAATTGATGGCGCTTTCAATATAATATTTGTTGGCACCAGCTTGTGAAAACTACAGTGGTTGGTGGAGATCCACTGCTGGTGTCTGGTTTAAGATCTGATTTTTCCTTCTGCTCAGTAAACTATTGTGCACAATGTAGTATTAGTTCAGACCTAGTGGTGATGACTTGATGAAGTGTGTAAATAGGTCACGCTTTTAAGGCATGTCTGCAGTTGCTCTGCCTTTGGGTAAGGTTGTACAGAAAATGGCCCTTTGTCCCATGCAAAATGCCAGGGAGATTTCTCAGCCCAAACAAAGAATATGCTGGGTGTGACTTTTCACGTTGCTGTTGTGGGAGACAGACCAAGAGGTAGATGTGAATGTTGTATCAGAAGGTCAAATATGTTACCAGCTGGCTTGGTTAATTGTTTTTTGTGAATGTAAGAGATGAAGTACAATATTGTCCTTTTATGCTGTGGAACACTCAGTATTTTAAATGCCACATTCATTGTCTTAATGGTCAACAATGAACCTGTGGTGCTTGCTATTTTTACCTTTGGGGTATTAGAGTGAACTTGTTTTTCCGAGCAGTGGTGCTGTAAATAAAGCACTGCTGTTTGTTACCTGCGGATGAAACCGTCTGCATTAGTGGGGCATCTCAGTGGATGTTCTGGATGCTGCTCTTTGCTGCATCACCTGGGAGCACTGGTAGCAGCAGCAGGTTATTGTTCTTTCCCAGAGGAATGCTCTGCAATTCCAGGGCCTGTCTTCAGGATCACCATCTCTGGGGCTCTGCTTTCCTGGTTGTTTATATTTCTGCCTGGGTGCTCAGGTGCTGAGATGAGAGGAGGACAAGGAGCAGCAGAAGAGGCCGTTGCAGGGCTCTGGGTTTGTGTGTGAGAACGAGTAGGTGGCTCACGGGTCAGTTTTGCAGCATTGATTGCGGTGGTTCACACGTGTTTGCAGGTGAACACGTTTGCTGTGTTGTCTTTTACTGCTTTTGTCTGCCAGTTATTTCCTGGTACCTGTCAGCAAATGCTGTCTCATCACTCATGTACCTTCCAGCCTCACCCGCTTTCTCCCTCCTAGAAACTCCTCACTCCACTCAGTCTGTTCCCAGCCTCCTGGACACAGCTCATGCCCATCCCAGGCACTGTAAATAGGAAACAGGAGCTGGTCATAAAAGACAGTGAAGAAAAGTTTGTTATTATTTCCAACTTTGTTCTTTTTCAATTAGTAGGAACCATATATACACACACGTGTGTGTGTATGTGTGTATATATATATGTATAAAATGTTTCTATGATAATCAGTGAATACTCTTGCTTAGCCTGGAAATTATTCTTCTTACAGTTTTACCAACAACAGTAACAGACTTAAGGTTGAAATCTTTAAAGTGATATGCCTTCAAAATGCCGTTTTCAAAACTGTCTCAAGCTCTTAGGAACTTTAATTTCATGGCATTTACTGTTTCAATATGCTCTTGAAGGATATGGCAGGCAGACAGCAGAGTCTCTAAGTCCCTTTTTCTTTAAGCTTCACGTGAAGATCTTTGTGACTCTGATTTCTAAAACTCTGCACCATGCATCTAGATGGCAAGCAATACAAAAGAATTATATGTTTGCAAAAGTGTTACGTTATTAAAGCATAATCAATTGATTATCATCTATTTTAGTAGTCATTTTAATCCAATTATATGTATTTTTTCATTTTAATCTTTGGCATTCATTAATGAAAACTTAGAGCGTTGCTTGTAGCCATGAAAAATTAGATCGAGTACACCCTGCCCTACTTAAACTGTGTATTAGCAAAGCTACTTTTTCCTTGAGAAATACTCTTTTTTCACAGCTGACTATGACTTCCCAAGTGCTTAGGAAAAAACCCTCCCTAATTGATAACCAAAAATTAATCATAGTCGGATACTTCCAGTTTGCATTCAAATAAGGTATTTCTCTGTCTAAATAAGCTTCCTTTACTTGATTATTCATATTGTAGTTCAAAATGTTTAAAAATGAAAGACAGAGTTGGATGAAATGTAGACTACTTAATACAGTGTGTATTTAATATAAAAGTCATGCATTATTCATTTTTGCAATTTGAATAACTTTGAATTTAGCATCCCTGTTCTTCATCTTTTCCTTTGATGAACAATTAATTATTAAAATATAATATTGTCAGCATATGGCACAAAAATCCTTGAAAGTGTAAAATGAGCTTCCTTCTCCTGCCATCCTTTGATAAAGGGATACCGTATTTGTGGTTTTGCACAGAGCATTTATCCAGCATCTAAAGTGATTCCATCATTCTAATTAAAAGGTTACCAAAGTTAGAAATAGTTAAATTGTTAATTTTAACTGCAACCTTTTTTCTTGAATTCGAGAGGAAAGCACTTTTCAAACTGTGCCTCTGCCTCCCATCTCTTTCATGTGCAGTCATTGCCTGTTAATGCAGGGGATGTTGGCGTATTCCAGCACTCTTTGGGATTCATCGTGGCCCACTGTGTGCTGAGTGCTCATATAGAGAGAGACAGCTCTGAAATAGAAATCCAGTGTCGAGGTTTGTGTGCTGCATTTGGAAATCAAGTCCTGTGACTGAGTTTCTAGTTTTTCTAACCAAGTTTTTCTGCATAAAAATGAGCCAATCAAATTAAATGCGACCTTTTGCTGTGATTATGAATTCTTGATTAGAATCTCTTTGAACTTTGCCAATCATATATATTTTAGTATTTGTTATTTAAGCACACTTTCTCTCGCAGAGGTATGCTATGACGAGATAAAAATGTGGTTTATTATTTGTTTCCTTTTTGAAGATGCAGAAGTGGTTGAAATCTACTTGGATTAGCAGGAAAGGAATTGTTCATTAAGAGGTTGCAGTATTGCCTTGACTTTAATAGAATTACTCATATTGTGGAAATGCTAAAAGCTATGAAAACATTGCAGACCTGTTGATATTGTGCAGAAAATAGAAGATACCTGAAGTGTATATATCATTGGCACCTTGCAGCAGCAGTGGAGCTAAAAAATCCCCCAATTATCAGACTGCTGCTAAGAGGTTTAGGCAACTCCCGGTTGATCAAGACTTCTAGAAGACTGTGGGATGCTGTGGAAGTGAATTCTGCAGACTTCATCCTATTTGGAAGACGTGTGTGTCAATCACCAGCCCACCTGCTTCTCCCTTCTGTTGGGGCAGGGAGGGGGTGACAGTGGGTTTGCTTGGCAGCTCTGGTGAGGCAGAGAGAAGAATTCCCTCTGCCCAAGTGTGGTCTCCTGTTTGAGACACACAGGATATCAAAAGTAAGGAACAGAGATGTTTGGTAGAGCCCCACGTGTCAGCCTGCCCGGAGGCAGTGAGCACCTTTGCACAGGCTGAGAGGACACTTCAGCCTCAGATTCAACATGAATTGCAGAGGATAAATGCTCAGGGATGGCAGGGAAATTGCCTTGCGTGCAGCTGTTCCCTCCTTTTGTTTATTTATTTTTCTTCACAGTGTTAAATATTACCAGCTTGTCACTGTTACTCAAAGGTAAATGCTTCCAATGCTTAGGTCTGCATTTCAGGCTGTCCAGGGATCTTCCCAGAGAAAAGTTTGTCCTCAGACTGTTAGACCCTGGGAAGGACTTCCTTGCATTTGGGAGAAGAGGCAGCAGTTCTACCTGTGAAACCTATTTGAGGCGCAGTGCTGGGTGTGTCCGGCAGCTCCCTGGCAATGGCAGCGTGAGTGGGTGCAGGCAGACCTGAGCACTGCCTGGACCTTCCTTTGAGCACTACACTGAGCTTCAGCAGTGCCCTGTGTCACTGCTCTTCAGTTGCCTGGCAGTTCCCAGAGAAGTTTGGCTGAGCAGCATGGCTCTGTCTCCTCCATCTCGGCAATCCACTGAGGGTTGGACTCTGCTCCTGCATCCCTTTCCGCCTCTGGCAGAGATGGGGCAGATACACTGCCTGAGGCTCTTTGGTCAGGCAGCAGCAAACAGGAGCCCTGGGGCCCAGCCATGTCCCACTGGGTTCTGTCTTGCTGCCATCGAGCTGGAGAGCCATGCACTGAGTGCTGGAACCACTGAGTACAGCGTTATTTCTGTGCTGACATAAACCAGTGGGGTAGCAAGTGCATTTCACACCTGCACACATTCAAAATAGGAGGGTGTGTGCTTGGGATGGGGCTGACTAGCATTTTGGCTGCTCTTTTAATAAACCACACGTCAACAGAGCCTTCCTGGGCGGAGGTTTTCATCTTTCATTACATATATGATAAAATATATTGTTGCCATTACACCTTGTTAGGCTGCCTAGCAATGTGATGTCTGTTTTAAAGACACATTAAAAAAAAAGTGTAATCCTGCTTGTCAATCTTCCCTGCAGAGAAGGAGACCTTTCTGGATCCCTTTGTGCTGAGGGAACTTCTGCCAACATCTCTGGGGAGCTACTACCGCTACACAGGTTCCCTGACTACTCCTCCCTGCAGCGAGATCGTGGAGTGGATCGTTTTTCGGAAGCCTGTGCCCATTTCTTACCATCAGGTGTGTTTGTTTTGTCAGCAAAGCCCATCTCTTGGTTTGCCCTCCTTAAGATAGTGTTTTCAAAACCTGCTGGTTTGATTTGGGGAGCACAAACGTTTCTGTTGACAAAAAAGGAAGTGTCGGTGATTTTTTGTATTCTCTTAAGTAATATTGTTTCTGAACATGAGCCATCAGTCTTGAAAAGACAGTACAACATGAAACCCAGTTTCCTTTCAGTGATTTATTTGGTATTGTTTTTGTTAAGATTAAATTAAGCTATGGTGTAAATAGTTACTTAGAGTTCCTTTTTATTCTTTTTAATTGAAACTTTCTTTTCAAAGTAAAGTGAGTGATTTCAGTTCTGCTCAGATTTAGTAATTTGAACTAATTACATTAGAAAAGACATCTTTCTATTAATTCTCCATGCTTAACTGTTTTTATAACACAGTAAAGCTGCCATTATGTGCTCAGAGAGCTGGTGCACAAATCTTTAAAATTAGCACATAGCAGCTTTTAATGCAAATAGACACAATGTCTGGGGTTTGAAGAATTATCCTGATAAAACACTGTCTAGATGAAGTCAAATGTTTGCCAGTTCAGTGTATTTTGACATTGTAAGACTTGTCTTTAGAAAACCAACCTGCTGGACTTAAACTTACCTTTTAATCATCTGTCATAAGCCACGGAAAACAAACATTTTACATACAGTAATTCTGTGAAGTGCACATGAACAGGCCACTGGGTGATCCTGACTGACAGATGCTGTGCACAAAGGTTTCAGAAGTACGAAAGTCACTCGCCATACCCCTGCTCTAGGCTTTTTTTCTTGTTTTCTAGATCTCATTGCTTCTCCCGTAGACTCTTTCATCTTTTTATTTGACAGTCTGTGTTCAAAATCAGTCACAGTGCTTCAGCTGAGGCCCTCCAGAGGCTGAGGGACATGTCAGGATTCATGGCTCCAGCCACCCATCCTGGTGTTATTTAGCTGGTTTCACAAAAGTGTGATGGTACTGCCGGTGTTCGGCTCCAGGTTAGCAGGAACCCGTTTGCTGGAGGCTTTCCCTGGAGCTCTCTGGCAGTGCTGAGCACATCGTGCCCCCAGGCAGCCCCCGGTTCTGGCTGGAGCCTGGGACTCTGCACATGGTCCCGTTTGAATCAGACCCTTTGTTTTTTTCAGGCTATTTCTCTGATTGTTGAGATCATTTTGAATTCTGTCCTTGCCTGCAGGATACTTGCAATCCCTTGTAGCTTTTCACTACATCAATAAGTTTACTGTTTATTATTTGGTGGCTGCAAGGCCTGGCCCACGCTCAGTTTTATACCCTGTGTGCAAATCAGGTGGGTCACGACTTCTTTTTTAACAAATGCAAATAAACTGGTAAATACCATTTTCAGCTGTCGATATAAAGGTACTTTATCCTGGCATAGCTCCTTTCCTGCGCTGTAACAGTAGTAACTGTGCCAAATCAAACCTTTAAAATTTGGCATTGTGCTGCTCTGTGCATGTGCGTGTGGTTGAAGGGCTGGGAATTCTGTGTGTAGACAGACTTTCATTGATACTACAACACATGTGGAATAAATAATAGTATTCCCCCCTCCCCGGCAGCTCTAGATGTGTGCGTTTTAAGAGCTGCCACCCTGCCACTGCTATGATTATTATTTGTTTCTCTAACAGCAACAGTGTAACATAATCCATTGCCATAGTTTAACCTTCTTTATCACAAACCCCGCGAAGCAGCCTGTAATCCCAGGGGAGGACAGTGATAGTGTTTAAGCTTTGTTGCTGTTCCAATTAAATTGTTGCCTTTGTGCAAAATACCTTGCTGGAAAAAGGACAGTACTGAAGTGGTCCATTTGTGGTGGCTTCTCTCTTTTATTCTCAGTCCTCCATCATCATCATCTTCCCTGATAATTAGACAACAAACCAGGACAAGCTGTGTCACCCTGCGGATGCATTGTAAAGCTAAGTGCATTCAATGACCCAAAGCATGGCATTATCTCTCGTAATGCATACCTTGGAGAGTAGCTCATTGTGCTTATAACAGTTTCAGTATTTTTAATTGCCATTTGTATATCCAGCCCTTAGAAAACTGCACATCAGGCTTTAATGGTTTGTAATTGCATGACTCAGAGTTTTAGATCAGGTTTCCCTGTATCTACAATAGTCTTACAAGAGCTTTTAATTTCTTCTTCTGAACAGGAGCTCTTGTACTCCTTGAAGAGCATGAATGTAGCTCCTTGACTGCAGATCTTACAATTTTTTTTTTTTTTTCTGGCAGCTATAGATAAATTAATTTCTCATTTATCATAGATAATATTTTTATAGTGAAAGTGAGGTTGAAATGGCTTATATATACTTCAACACATAAAAAGCGGAAGGTTAAAAATCATGTTTGAATTGGCAGTTGTTAAAATGCAATTATATCTCCCCAAGGTAGCATGGCAGAAGAAAATATTTTAAAAGTTCTCTCTGAAAGTTTAAAAATTCAATTAATGTCATAGATGTCTAAGCCTAGAGACTTGACTTCAGAGAAGCAGTTACTACCCAAGTTCTTGAGCTTTTATAAAGTCACCTTAAGCCCGGTTAGCTGGCTTCATCAAAACTGCTTCTAGTGCATGAAGTGCAAAAGGTGTGTAAGTAAGCACAAGAATTTTGATCTGTGCTTTTGTAGAAGGGTGTAGCAGGATTGTCTGTTGGGGATTTTTTTTTAATACAAAAGTGTAAGTCAGTCCCCTTACCCATTTTTTCATCCATCCTCTGCTTTTGTGGAGTTCCTGCTAATAATTAGGAGATGCTTTTTGATATTTTTCAAGATGTTTCTTTAAAAGAAGCAGAAACAGGATTATGTTGAGAACCTGAGTATAAGGCATTCATATAAGATGCCAAAAAAAAAGTATAATCCAAATCCCGCCATCAGGACCTGCAAGCCTGGAAGTGGCACCTAAGCTCTGGAATTGGCACCTGAGCTCCCTGCCTGCAATGGGAACTGGTCACTGGTGGTCACCCCTCCCTGCTCATCCCCTACTGTCCCTTTGCTGAAGGAGGCTCAGATTATTGGTTTGAAGGGAAATTAAATAATGGTACTGGATGCCTCATGTGTCAGTGGAGGATGCTTAACTGCTCTGTTACACCTTGCTTAGATTATGTTTATCAGTACTATCAGCTGAGGCTGCCATGATAATTCTTCCAGTTGTAAGTTTTGGGGCTCACATGCTTCTCCAGAGCTTCTAGAACAGATGCACTTAATGGAAAGGGTTTAAGTTTCAGTGACCTGTCATTAAGCCATAAATGTAACTCAAGTCCCTTTTTGAAGTCCTAGGCCAGATTCTGTGCTCCCAAAATCCATACTACCAACATATGTAACTGATGTGATGCAAACAACATCAGGACTGATTCCTTCTCTGCTCTGTCTTGCTCAATCTTTCCAGCAGCAACATAACTAATTCTAGTTCTTGTCCTGAATGATAACAAGGTAACAGTAAATGCTGTACCAGCCTTGATAGCTGTGAGAAAAACATTAGCTGAAAATATTTTCACCTTAGTTTGCTAGAATTCTGGTTTTTTCCTAAGAAACACTAAGATACGAAGTAACAGAAAAGTTTTCCAATTACAGTTCTTTCTTACAGGTTAATACGTTTTCTTATAAATAGCTCAGATCTGAATCCAACAGAAGAAACTTATTCCCAGAGGAGTATATGCTAGCTGTGCCTAAGAGTGCTGCACGAGCTGTCTGTGAAGTTTAGCCTGGCAGCTAAACTTTGTAAGGTATTTGGAGATAAGGAAGCATTGCCTTATCCAGGTGAAAGCTCTTGGTGTGGAATGACCTGGAAGCAGTTTTTGACGCAATATTGTGAAACAAAACGGTGCCAGCAGTGAGGAGGGTTTGGCAAGGCCGTGTCACACACAAAATCCTTCCAGACAAAGGGTCCAAGGGCAAATGTTTCTTTGCCAACGACAGACGTCCACAGGTTCTAGGCAGCCTTCTCCCATGTTAGGCAGGATAAGCCCTGTGCTGAGATAAGGTGGTTGGCAATGATTTCAGTGGGCAGCCTGACTTCCCCTGTGCTTTATCAGTCTTGGCATCAACATTTTACTTCCTCCTATTTTATGGTCTTATCAGCCACCCGGATTTCACCACATTGTTTTTCTAATTAATGTACCTTCTCTCCCCTGCCATGATGGCTGCGATCAGCTGGAGGCATTTTACTCCATCTTCACCACTGAGCAGCAAGACCATGTCAAGTCTGTGGAGTACCTGAGGAATAACTTCCGACCACAGCAAAACCTGAACAACAGGAAGGTATCCAAGTCTGCTGTGAAGGATGCTTGGAACCAAGATATGACAGACATCTTGGAAAATCCACTTGGCACAGAAGCTTCCAAAGGTAGGTTATACTTCAGAATTTTACACTTGACCAAAAGGAGAAATTTTTTTGTCTGTTTTGTCATCAAATGGCATCAAGAACAGCTGTGAGCTACCAAAGAAATAATGCAGGTTGTGCAGGCATTCCTTGTTGGTAAGTGTCAATAAATTAACTAATCCTGCTTATGCTGCAAACACCTGTAGAATTTGCCATCACAATGTGCCATGACAATAAAGCCTTAGACTATGTGGGTCTCAAAGCCGCAAAATACGAGTCTCAAACTGGCAATGTCCCTGTTTCTGCCAACTGGCTGTGGGGCCGTGGAGATGCCTGACAAAAGGGAAAACCAAAGGGCCAAGGTCAGAGTTAAAAATTCAGCCCCATTAGGACTGACGTACTGGGTGTTTGAATGGAAATTGAGTATCCAGATGTGGTTGAGGGTTTCATTTCTTTAGTAACAAGGCTTCTGAAGAGCTGGCGACCTTTTAATTCAACGTTTGTATCAGTCTGTTGGTGATGGTGACAGGAGGAAAAGAAACTCTTCCTTTTAGGCAGGTGATTTTCTAATGTCTTGCTGAAGCGTTTCATGTGCCTTTTTGTAGAGCAGCTGGCGCTTGCTTCTGTCAGACATTGGATAATGAGCTGGATGGAGGGGGGTGGGAGGGAGATTGCTGTCACACTGGCACAGGCAGCCCTGGCTGGAGGATCACATCAGATATTCTGAGAGAAATGTGTTCTGGATAAAATAAGACTAGAAATAAATATCATTTACTACTTTTATTTGCCTTTATTTTATTGACTGGTGTTATTTATAGATAGAAGAAATTACATGTACTTTCCAGTCTTCAGTCTTGCGAAGTGCTTGGTGCTTAACCAGTAGAGGTAAAGAAGAGAGAGGCAGTTTGCCAGAAGGAAACAGCTAAGCAGATTTACAAGCTTCCCTTTTTCACCTGGCATTTTCACCTGGCCAGGCACAGAAAGTGTAGATTTTAGAGGATGTGAATCATGAAAACAGCTGCGTTCAGCAACCTTACCCTCCCAAGAGAGTGCTGGGAGAGTGTATTTCTCAGGGCTCATTATTCTCTGAGCGTGCTTATTTATATATATATAATATACACGTACACAAACCTCATGTACGTTAAAGGCAGCCTTGGGACAGAGAATTTATATCAGAAGTGAGAAGGAGATCTTGGGAATGAAGAAGCGCTGCTACGCTCGGATGCTCTGGCCTGTAGTTTTCAATCAGTGTTGTAACAGCAACATGTGTCAGTAATTTCTTCAGTTATATCCTGTGTACATATTATTTACCCAGAACAGTGATGAAAGTTAATGGGTTACATTATGTTAAAAGTGACAAAACTGACTAGTTTTTATTTTGAGTGCAGCCAAGGTACCTCTGGTATAACATTCAAGAAAATTTAACTGCTTTGGCCACATGCCTGCATATTCCTCACCTTACTGGATTGTTTTTAAGATTATAAAGATGCTTTGGGTGATTTTCACTACCTCAATAAATAACTGAAACCCACAATTTTGTCAGAGCATTACAAACACTAAGGCTATAGCTAATGGGCTGATCTTGAATTTGGAACTGTCAAGACCAGAGGAGCACCTTGAATAACTGGAAAGATTCACCATGACTCGATCTTTTAGAACCCACCACACATGGCTTAGTTATCATGAGGTGAGCCAGTCTACAGGAGCAAGGGAGCTGCACAACAGTTAGTCTGTGTTTATATGGTTTGGTGCTTGGGGACCGATTTCCTGAGCAGGTTCTCTTTGGGTCCTCTCCCATGATGTTCAAGTCCCGTAATTCTCTGTATTTCTGCCTGCCTGGGAATTTGAGTTTATGACAAGAGAGACCCTCAGGTGGAGGACACGCATTTCCCCTGGTCTGACAACATTCAGTGTGCCATCTAATGGCAGGGATGCTGCTGGAGTTGGGGATTTCTTTCTCCCCTGAGCCTTTGCTGTAGTAGGCTAATGGCTGGGCAGCCGGTCGTTTTGTACCGGCTCTGTCAGCTTGTCACTTTCTGGGTTGTGTGCACACCGGGTGACACTGAAAATAGGTGCATTTTTTTCATTAACTTAAAAATAAATAGATTGGCACAGTGTTGCTAACAGAAAATGGATTGTAGTGTATCCTCCAAAGGTTACAGGGATGAGATATAGCTATTCCAGAGATATAACAACATGGATGTTTCTGGCCCCTTCTTTGACAAAGGTGAACAGTGATGATGTGCCTGGTCCACTGCACATTCTGAACTACTGACATATAAATAAAATGAGTTGAAGTCATAATACTTGAGTGAAAGCAAAACCTATTGTTTATTCAGCTAGTAAACACAGTACCTCTTTATACAGTGTCATTCATGCGAAGGTACTGAGGAACCGAGTGCATGGAGTGCTTTCCAGTCAGACAGACTTGCATACAAGTATAGAATGGTGTAGGCTTAGCATAACAAATTTATTTTGTGCAGCTTCTTCTGCATACCTCATGGTTGCACCTCAATGCTTTCCACATTGCATTAGGCAATGCGACCAATGGCTGTCACATGTTGGCTCTTGTCTGCCCTCCCGGTTCCTGATTTGTGTGTTGTAGGAAAAGGCAAGGTCACGAAAATGTGTCTTTTACTTGCTGCAAGGTGATATGGTTTGTGATGGTCTTCAGCTCTGGAGGGGAAGTTCGGGTTTGTTTGTCGGTGTGAATTTTTGCAATTTGTTTCCTCTGTCACACTCTATTAAGTCTGTGGGCAGTATTGCTAATCTGGAAAACAGTGTAGCATTCATTATGTAAGCCTTTCTTATTCTGGAGGAAAATGTGCCCAGAACAATTTGCATAAAGTTCAGAATAATTTTCAGAATTCCCCAGTGAATAGGGAATTTCAGATCAGCACAAAGCGCTGCAGCTCTGCAGTGGTCCATTGGCAAACATGGCATCCTGAACAGTTTGGCACCAAACAGGAATGTATTTTCTCTCAGCTATCAAAGCTATCTCAGGTCACAGAACTGTGACCAGTAGCATAGCCTGCAGATACACTGGAGGAAAACTTTCTCACTCTATACCAGTCCTCTGAGATTTCCTTAGCAAAGCCCCAAAAGTGGTGGCATTTGGTAAACAAAATGTCTTCTGGGAAAGGCTATTTTAGGTCAAACAAAACTGCCAGTGCATTTGGATCCACTTTATTAACCAGTATGAATGTTACCAGCCTTTTGTTTTGCAGTTACTCTCCTCTCCCTCCACTGTCTTTAATTTTAAAGAGGCAATGAAGAGAGGGGCATTGTTTTCAATCATCAGAATACAAGATGGTGAAATACTTTAGCTAATTTGAAATAGGACTAATTTTTCACTCTAGAAGTGAAAATTCCAGATTTTCTTTTGTGTCAGAATCTAAGAAGAAGAGTTTTTCTTTATCCGTTATCTCATTCCTTCCTCCTGTGGGCAAAAGCTGATTTAAAACAGTTCTCTTGAGGACTGCTTGTATGCCTGGAATAAAAGCATGTGCATAAGACCTTTTCTGAACCAGAGCCCATGAGCTGGTCTTAATTTTTAAGTTGACCCTGGAGCGATTTCGAAAAAACCATATAGATGATGTTTAAAAATCTTAATTCTGGAATATGCTATTCAGGTTAAATACTGTTCAGCTATGTAATTGTAGCAACTGGTGGGTTGATAATAAGCCCTTGTACAGTGATACTTTTTAGGAATATGAGACTTTCAGAGAACCAAGCTATACAGTGGATCATGCTGCTAAATCAGGCAGATCATCATTTAACAAGAGGGCTCACCCTTGTTGCAATACTAATTTATGTAAAGGTTTGAAAAGTTAGAGGTTCTCTGTACAGATATTCTAAGCCACGAATGCATTTGTAAAACATTAATCAGATGCTGTAATTATCAGTGACAGTGGCAGTGCTTGACTTTTTGGACAAGACCATCTCTATTAAAATTGCCTCCTTTCTTGTCCGGCCTGTCCTCTGTGGCTCAGGTCCATGTTGCTCTGTCCCATCATTTATTGTGGTCCTGTGCTCTGGTAGAGGGATTGCTAATTATTTATTGCTTTAATAGTGTACTTTGCTCTGCAGGGACAAATAGAATTCCCACATAAAAGTGCATCCAGTACAAGCATCTGGGTCTTCAGGGTCCTTACTACTTTGACATGTTGTCCCATCAAGCAGAGCTGTATTTACAAAACATTACCTGCTTTATTAAAGGTGTAGGCATGGAAACTCAAGAGGAAAAGGTGTCTTATTTCCTTGTTTCAGGAAGTACCCCATGTGCAACAATACTTGCCCATTTTATTTTGCTGCTGATTACATCAAATGTTGTTTCTTTCTCTTTATGTTTTTTTAACACTCAAAAAACCCCTTTAACCTTTCTATCTCATTAAACGTGCTGCAAGCCTTACAACACTTAAAACAAGCATCCCATGTGAGGGGCCCTTGACATCAGAGTTTTCTTTCACAGATGCCTGATTACTTCCCCAAAGGTGTCTGATTACTCTTTGCTGGAGTCTCAAATGATGCTGTTTCCCATCAGTGGGATTTCTCCTTAGAGTACCATCTGTAATTATGATCCTAGACTAAGTTAAATAATGAGCAGTCATAAATTCACTCCAGTAAAACTTAGCTTTGGACTCTAAATTAACAGCTGGGACATTTCTCTAGTACTGTACAGGTGATCATTTTCCTCTTTTTTGTTATGTGGTAGTAATACACAGTTTGAAGGTCCTTTTAACTTAATGCCACTAAAACATGGATAGAAGATATTTTGATTTTCCTTCCTGCATGCCTTGTGCTGGAGGCATGGCTCAAGCCATTGACCTGCAGCCAAAGGTACTGCAGCAGCATCCAAAGGTCTAGAGATTCAGTGCACTGACATCAACTCTTTGAGGCAGATAGTTTCGAGCACTGGCAGCAGTGTTTCTGAATGAGAACAAGTTATTTGTCTCATTTATAGCATCTGTTATTACTCCCAGTAATTTGTTTTTGCTTTCTAAATGCCCATGTTTTATGAAAACGCTCTCAAAACAACTTTGCAGTCTCTTCATGCCCTCAGGTTCTCTCTGGGAGTCCAAAAAGGGTGTTAGGCAGAAAAGTTCTGCTCTTGCAGAATGCTATTTTTATGTTTTAGTCAAACCTAAATGACTAAAAAATATTCCATATGTAATATATCCAAAACAACATAGTGAATGTTAAATTTAAAATTATTCATTATCAAAAATTTAACTCAGGATGGCTAAAGCAAAATTTAGCTGTTTATTTTCTTTAAATATCTCAGGGAGAATGAAAATAAACAAGAACCTTTTTTTTTAGTTAATTTATGGTATGTTTACCATTAGCATTGATTCTTTTTGTCCTTTGGAAGGATCTTGGAAGATTTCTTCATAGATTAACAATTCCTTCCCAGTTTCCTTGGATAGCAGGGCTTTTCTTATTTGCTTTTTGATTTCATTTTGTTGTGGAAGTTACCCTTTTCCAATTCCATTGCCCTTTAATCAGGTCAACACCCTACACAGTGTGGTGCAAATGAATCAATGTCTCATCATTAGGATTTCTGTTGGTGTAGCAGCCTGGCTTGGAGCAAAGGTCACACTTTTGAGGGTGGTGACACTGTCCTGCTCATTGCTTGTCCTGCGTCTTCGCACTACAGACCTGCCCAGCTGCCACTGCCTCCATGCTCCAAGTAAAGTTACTCACCTGCAGCTGCAAGAGTCTCTTTTGAGAGAGAGAGGCACCTCGAGCGGCTGCTGAAAGCACATTTTAGGCCAAAATTGGTGTGCTCCTTCTGCATATTTCATCCCTTCCACCTCACCCACGTCTGGCTCTGTGGTGCTGGCTGGTCCTTGTGTATGTCTTGGAGAGTGTCATGCAAAAGCAAGAAAGGCAAGGCTGCTGCCTTCCAGAGAGTTTCAGATCAGGTGGAACACAAAGCTTTTCATTTAAAAAACTGACCCATTTGAAGGGGGAATCAGATGCAAAAAGATCTGGTATTTACAGCTGACATAGGTCTCATGCTTCCCCTTGCAGTGGCTCTGTTCTGCAGGGTTCTGTTTGCACGTGTGGTAATTTCTTGTGGTTGTAATGTGGGCAGCATGTGTGTCCGGGCCTGAATGTGGTAAATAACTTATCAATAGATTAATTAATAAGCACTAAGTCACTACTTACACTTCTTCAGAGATTATAAAGCGTCCAAATCAACAGAGCAAGAGGAATTCAGTGTGAATGTAGGTGTGGTTTGGGTTCACAGATGCCACTAAAGCTGGAACAGCTGAGCTTGATGATTTATTCCATTTACACCTAGAGGGAATTCCTTTTTGCACTGCCTACCTGCTGGCCCAGCTGTTCAGCCCACAGAAGTACTAATTTTAATTTGGGCCACGAGTGCCTGCAGCTCATCCTTTGTGTTGGAAAAAGCCTCCAGAAATTATAAAAGAAAAGCTGCTTTTCTGATCTGATTTTGGGCATCCCACAGGCAAATATTGGGAGGCTTTATTAGCCCTATTGGATTATCCTTCCTATGCTTCCTATGCTAAAAACCCTCACCAGAACATTGGAAAGGTCAGCTTGGCTAAAATTGCAAATCTGTGTCCTCCTGGCAGGCAATCCTCCTTTCTCCCTGTTGATGCTGTTTGTGCCACAGAATGTGATCACACATGTGGTACAGACACACTGTGTACATACTGGCACGGGTGTACATTTTAAACACAAGTCACCCTCTGTGTCCACGCGTGGATGTGTTCAATACAAACACAAAACTTGCAGGGCAGGTCCTTGTCAGACATCAGTTTAGCCCAGCATGGCATCTGATGGTGCAAGGCTGATCTGCACCTGCTGGGGACTTGGACCACAACTGTAGAAACGCTCTCTGTGAAATATGTGAAATACTTTGGTGCAAACACAATGTAGTAAAACACACGGTCCATGCCTTTCAATAAAACAGGATCTGTTGCTTTCAGTAAAAGAGAATCAGCGATGCCATGGAAATTGAGGAGCTACAAAGCCATACCAGTATTAATCCAAATTCTAGTTGTGTGTCCACCTTGGGAAATGGGGCAGCAACAGAGGGGCAAATCCCAGCTTGTCCAGAGCCCCTCTGTCAAAGGGAGCCATGTGCCCATTTGCTTATGAGTTTATTTCACAGGGCTCATAAAACAAGTGTGGGGTCTGTTGGTGTCCCTCACACCTCAAGAAAAAACCCTGTCTGTTTGAAGCATAGTGGAAGGTAAGAGCAGGGAAGATAAATAGTCCATCTCCTAGCTACATTCTGCCTGTGGATTGAAGTAGATCAACACAAATATTTGTGTGTACAGCATGCTCTGGAGCCTGCCAATGCCTGCTGGCAAAGTGCAGGCAAAGGTAAAGGAAAAATGTGTGCTGCTCTTTAAAGCAATTATCCTTATATATTAATAATGTCGTTTATAAGCACTCTGAGAAGTCAACAATGTACACTAAAGCACAGCAAAAAAACTGCAAACATTTAGTAAAAGGAGAAGGGGGAAAATGTTGCAAGTATGCCTCTTAGCACTTTCTGATATATTAAAACCTGTGTTGTCTCTGCATATGATCTTGGAAGTCTATTTGTTATCCTTTGGGAGCACAGCCCTCGCTGAACTCTGGGATTGAATCCGACAGCCCAAAGCATGCTCTTGTTTATTATGGATTGGAGTCTCTTCCCAAGCACCTCCACTGAGCCACACCAGTTCAATGTGGCTGAATCTGGCCCTGTATCACTTCCCTTACCATGGCGCTGAAAGCAAATGTGAGTTTTCTCATTGCAGCATAACCCATATTTTTGCATTTCAGTGTTTATTTGACGTTTTGAGGATCTAATAATGAGAAGGACTATATATATGTGTGTGTATATAGTTAGAGATGTAGTTGAAAGTATTTTTCCTTCTCTTCTCTGTTGGTGGCATTGCTTTTTTCTTGTCTGCAGTCAGGGTTCTGGGGGTGACAGTGCTGACTGAACTTGGTGCAGTGTTTTGGCAATAGCACAGGCATTGGTAACAGCTTTCAGGCTCTCTGAAATCAGCTGCAATGCCTGTGGCCGAGTTCAGTGTCATTACAGCAGCAAGTGGGGCACCTGTCCTGCAGGACTGGCCCTTCCATCTCCTTCCCAGGGCTGGAACAGGGGGAAAGCAAACACCCTCTCTCCCCCAAGAACTTGTCCACAAACTTGTTTGCCCTTATGGGGAAGAAAGACATGAAACCCCCATACTGACCTCAAGTTTCTCTCCTACCGAGCACGAGGGAAGAAATGCTCAAACTACCTTCCTTTGTGCTCCTGCTCTTAAGGGAGGAGTGCTGTTCCCTGCCACGCATCCTGTTAAATGAATTGTCCTGCATATCCAGGCTGGTAAGAAAAAGAAGAGAGGCCTTTCTCACCTTACAGCCAGGAGCTGCCTCCCAGAGCAAGACAAGACCCTTGTCCTTTTAGTTACCACTGAGCAGCTCTGAGCCAGTACCATGCTATGGGCACATCCTGATGCTGATGTTTCCCCTTCCATATGTGAATTGCCTTAGAAGATCCCTACTCCTGTCACCACAAGGGATTGAGGATCTCACTGTCGTGTTGCTTTTCTGTGCCGAAAATTGTCAGGGCTTCAGCATACAACGTGTATCCCACGGCACCAAGGAGAGGAACAGCAGTTTTGCATTGCTGAGACATTCAGCAGGAGGGAGAGAGTGGGATTTTTCAAAGGAGGGCATAGCACAGCTAGAAATAACTGCCTTTAAAGTGGTGACATTTTTATGCATGGACGAGCTAACTTAGAACATTTTTAGAGGATTTTATAAATCCCGCTGAGCCCAGTGCAACTGGATTCATCATATGAGGACCTGTTTTACAGGGAGAAGGTATACAAGCCATAACTGAATATACAGTTCTTGCACTCTCTCAAAGTTTCCCTAAATAGCTCTTTTCATAACCACAGGTAGCATATGCAAAAAGCATGATGAAACCCAGAAAGTTTGGCTGGCGTTGCATTTCTGTCTTTGAAAGAGAAATGTAGGCTGCTTTTAAGGAACAGTAATAATAAAGAAAAGCTGTAATATTCTCTTACATGCCCTTTCTGCATTCATGGGTGTGTCTTAATATCAGCAATTAATTTTTGCAAAACAATAAGCCCCTTTTTTTGTCTTTCAGCTCTCTGAAATGGAGCTGCCAGGAGCTTTTGGATTAAGCTTTATCAGGCTTTCAGTTAGGAAAGCCTCGTGGAGGTTACGTAGCCAAATACAACATACTAATCAAATTATGGGAGAGATGAATGCAGAGTTGTTAAATTAATTTTGTTTGTTCCAGCCCACTGGAATGTTTTTAACATGAAGAAAATAATTCTCTGCTGTATGGCTGGCCTGCCCAGTGCTTAGGACTGTATCAGCATGCTGCATTCGTCTGCCAGTGGCAAACAGGTTTTTTCCAGGCTTGAGTGAGCCCTGGAAGATGAGGTTGGCCAAGATGCTGGATTCCCCCTGCCTTCCCCAGCAGGCTGATCTGCAGAGAAAAGCCTGGGTTGAGCTGCTGAGCAGCCCCACACATGGGCAGCAGCTGGGAGAGCCCCCGAGGCTGCCCTGAGTTGGGTCACAGGGGCTTCCTCCAGATGCACCCATGCAATGCTCCCGACTCCACAGGACTTTTCCAGAAGGCAGGAGCCAGTTTGTTTACCAACTTCTCCCAGTTCAGGTCATCCCCAACAGGAAGGTGAGGGTGGTTTTTTCCCTCCAAGAGGTCGGGGGCCTGTCTTTGCCTGCAGTGAGGCATGTCCATGATGCTGCAAAGGCTCTTGCCTCTTCAGTGCCTCTGAGATGTGGCCTGGTGGCCCCAGCCAGGGCTTTCTGTCTCCACAGGTCTTGGCACAGGGGCTGCTAGCCCAGGACACAGTGGCTTTTGTGTCCTGCCAGACCTGTGCAGGGCCAGTTCAGGTATCTGCTCAGGATTGCACACAGCACAGAAAGACATCCTGAAAGCCCCCGCAATATTTTATTATCCCTCAGGATCTGAATTTTAAAGAGAGCATTAGTAATATTTTTGTCTAAAATTAGCTGAGATGCTATTTCAGTGTGGAATAATGTTGGTTGTTGGTTTTGGGTCTTTTTTTTTTCCTCAAGAAATCATGAATCACAGGCTTTTTTGCTTTTTTGCTTTTTTTTTTTTGGCTTATTAAGCCTAGTTTTGTTAAAAAAAAAAAGGAAAAGTAAAGTTTATGTTTCTCTTTAGTGTGTCCTGATTAAATGTCCCCCTCCCTGTCCCAACTTCTTCCTACATTTCTATCTCTTCTTCAGCTGCAGATTTTGCAAAAGCAGTAGAGATCCTTTAGCCTGTGATTCTTTTAATCTTCTCTGAAAAATCCAAGGCACAAAGAGTATTGAAAGAAAAATTAGATCTCTGGGAAATGCCAGTTGTTTTATAGATGGTCAAATCATTGCACTTTTTTCCTTGCCTTTCAGAAATTCTCTATGTTATTATGTATCACTTTAATTAAATCATCAAATTGAATTATTGGATCAAATGTTTCTTTATTCCATTGTGTCCTAAGCAGGTTTAGTTAAATTAATAAAACCATACGTTTCATTTTATAAAAAAAAGATTTCTTTTTTGCCCATTCATGAGCTGTTAAAAAAACTGTGGCTGAACAGAAAAGGTTGGTTAATACTAAATTACTTCAGGTACTGCTCTGCGCCTTGGAGTAAATTGAACCAAATCATACCAAGTCATGACAACTTTGTAATGTTTACCGAGAAATAGCAGTATGGTAAATTCAGCCTCATTTTAGCTGGCTGTGAATGAGGCTTGTCCTCAGTGAAGTCACTGGAGTCACTCAGGTGCTTCGAAGTGCTCATGACTTTCTTGGATGAGGATGCAGGGTCGGGGAGGGACTCCTGACTCGGAGCCTGTGAATCTGGTATTTACCCTTGGGAAATACTCACTTCTCTGGCTGGCACGAGCTGTTCCAAATGGCAGCCAAGCTGGCTGCAGGGAGTGGCACGGAATGGGGGAGGTGGCAGTCCCCTCTCCTGGGGTGGCTTGGGGTCCTTGTGTGAAAAGCAGCTGGCCAGCCATCGTTCAGAGGCTTGGCGCAATTAAGGTAGATCTCTCTGTCTCTCGGGAAGGTTACCTGCTTGAATTATTTCTAAAACAATTTGATGCATGATTACTTTAAATATATAAATGTCAGCATGTCCTCCTGGAGGACAAGGACTGGATAAGAGTTTTAGGTCTGGGTAGTCCTTCACCCTGGGCTCCTATCTCTGATGGGATTTGATTAGGTGGAGCGATAAAGGCTGGCCTAGCATTTTGAAGTGTAATTCTGTGATGACAAAGGGCGTCAAAGAGGGCAGTTATGATTTATTGGTGCAGTTATCAATAAACAGTGATGTCAGGGAGAATTGATCTGACCATCTCAGCGGAAAGAGGTGAGCATGGAGAGGCATACCAAGGATTGGAAGCTCTGTAAATAATGATAACAGCGATGGCTTTTAGCTGTCCCCTCTCATCCAGGTCCTGGCCTCCTTCATGCCATGCTTTGGGGACTCAGGAGGGAGCCAGAGGGAAGGTGTCTGCAGACAGCAGACCATGGTGTGACTTCTGGCTCTGTGGCACTGACAGCAGAATGCTGTTTTGATCCCTTCAACTCAGTGTAAATAGAAACTCACATAGATTTATCCAATGGTTTGAGGTACTATAGGGTTTGTTTGTTTTGCTGGATCATCCTTGTGGTTTGAGCAGAGGGATCTACTGCAAAACTGCAGGATTGTCACCCCTCATGGCAAGAGCAAACATCCAAGATCTTTCCTGCCCAATCATATTTCTGCAATTTATGTTGTCTTTCTTGTACAGCTAGCTACAAATGTGAGTTATAACTGCACAAATGCATTTGACAGGTATTTTTCTATTGTACTGGCAATATTGGTGTTTAAAGCATTTAATCATTTTTATTTAAGAACTATAGCTGTTTCAGTAATGTAACAGCAGAGCTGCATGGCCAACCCGCAAGTCCAGGCGTAGGAACAGACATTTCTCCCCGTCAGTGCTGCCAGGACTCTTTAGAAGTGAAACAATGGCCAAATACACACACAGTCACGTACCTGCAGAGCGCAAACAAGCTCAGTGTGCTGGCTTTAAAAGGAAAAGTCATACTGGGAAAAATAATTCTGCAAACAGTGTCAGCCTGGTGGGCTGGGTGACACTTTCCCTTTCCCTGGCAGAAGAGACCGACTCCTTTGCCACGGCACGTGCATTTAGGTATCATTGCAAGTGATTTTCCTTGGTTCAGGGTTTATATTGAGAAAGAGAATGTGAGAATCTGCCCTGAATTGGGTATTTTAAACATGATTTTTAAAGCTTGAAAAAAATCTAAACTCTTCATAGCTGGGAAGTGGATGATGCAGTTTTCCCACAGCATGTGAGTGCCATCTAGCGTTGTGCATCCCCATCCGGACCTTTCCATGGCAACTCCTTGAAAAATGTTTCTTTAGCGCTGAGGGGATGTGCACACCCCACTCCTTGAGGGTCCGGGCTGGATTTGTGCCTGGGCATGGTCTGCCCTGCA
The DNA here is from genome assembly GCA_013397935.1 of Dasyornis broadbenti. Lineage (NCBI taxonomy): Eukaryota > Metazoa > Chordata > Aves > Passeriformes > Dasyornithidae > Dasyornis > Dasyornis broadbenti. Next base: position 406,078 of record VZRN01000404.1, read on the forward strand.
GAATTTTGGTTTTGGTAGTGCTGGAAGCAGAAGATTTTCCCAGAGGTTAAGCTATCCTTGTGCTGATGTCCCCACTGACAAGCATGGCTGAGAAGTGACTTGTGCTCCCACGCTGCAGGCAGGGTTAGGAAGGCAGGGCTGGCTGGGGATTCCTCTGCCTGCTTGGAGGAGACAGCCAAGGCCATCAAGAACCACTCTTCCCAGCCACTCTTCCCTGTGCTGGTGATACATTGCTGACAAACAGTTGAGCATCTCTGAAGGAAGATACTTAGAAAGAGGAGTATAAAATAACTTTGCTTGTGTAAAAATGTACTAGGCAAAGAGGAAAACACTTACTGACCCAATCATGTCATGTTTTCAGAGGTTTCAAGTCTTTCCAGGGCTGGCAGAGCACACTGGGGTATTAACCCCTTACACAGCAGGAGGGTGTAGATGAGGGAAGCTGTGGATCAGGTCCACTGTATTTCTTAATGTTCCAGTGCAGAGCTCTTAAGTCACCAAATTAAAGTGTATGTGCAAATGTCAGGACTGAGAGTTAAGTCGCGAGAACTAAGCAACCTGCCTGCAGAGAATGGATTCTCTCATTGACTTTACTCAGGAGAGCAGAAAGCAGCTGCAGGTGGTATTTAATCCTATTGGTCTCAGTGGATTGCAGTTGAAGCTGTTACTGTAGGCCAGGGCATTAAAGAAATGCCCTTAGAGGCTCTTAGAGTGAGGCACTGTTCTCCCTGTTAGTTTTCTCTCAGTTATTTAGAAAAGCTTCATCTTTTTTCCTTCTGTTTTTCAGCTTGTAGCACTCCTCCAGTCAACATGAAAGTGCAGCCTGTGAACAGGACAGCGCTACTGGTAACCTGGAACCAACCAGAAACCATCTACCACCCTCCAATCATGAACTACATGATCTCATATAGCTGGACTAAAAATGAAGATGAGAAGGAGAAGACTTTCACCAAGGATAGTGACAAGGACCTGGTAAAAGCACAGCATCAACCCCAGACATATGTATCAAGCTATCCTTATATTGTTATTTTCTTGGTAGAAGGAGGTAGAGGAGGAAAGCAATTGTTTTGCCCATGCTAATGTTTGGCCCACAATGAATTGCAATTTAAATGTTCAGCATGAATTGAACGTTGCCTAACAGGCTACCCAAACACTGGAGTGTGAAATTTATACTTCATGTAAGTGCATAAAGGACTGAATCTGCAGACACTTTTTCATGTAGTGTTGCTGAGAAGCAGCTGGCTCAGGAAATGGTGAGGCTCTGAATACCTTTTGGCTTGTGTTCAACTTACAGATTTTCACATGAAAAGTCCGATCCCCCAAAATCTGTTCCTGGGCTCAGGCTTTCCACTGTGCACAGCCCCTTGCAGACTTTGGAGCAGTTTCTGGCAGTAAGTGCTGCCAGAGGCAGGAGTTGCATAGTCAGGGCTTGAAGATTATTTTGGAGTGGCCTGTACAAGCACTGCCTACATCTGGCAGTGTGAGAAAAAGAGAGAAGAGCAAGATGGTTCCAGCACTTGGAAACACAGCAGATGGAAACACTGCTCTATCTCCTCCATTTAGGATTTCATCTGCTTGTCATTCTTGTCTAAGTGGAAGCAAGTATTGTACTGGTCCTTAACATTCTCTGCATATAAAATCAAAGTGACATATTCAGGTTTGAAAGGCCTCCATTTATTGTTAATCAAAGAAAGCCTCTAGAATAATGAAATCAGTAATTGTATATGCACATGAAAAATGCAGCAGCACAGTGTTATTCCTAATGACTGTTACCATATTTTTTTTTTCAAATACACAGTCCTCTGGGCCCATTCAATCAGTTATACAATAATACTTCTCTTATTCCCTTAGATGAAGATTCTTTTACTTCATTTCCATTTATATTTTCAATTTCCCCACTAGACATTGTTATCTGGGTCACATTAGGGAACAATCTGCCTCATGAAATCAGAAAGGAATCCACTGAAAGGCACCCAAGGATATGATGTATTGTAACCTCTCTCTTGTCGTAATTTCACACTCTTAAGGGAGGTTTTTTAATCAGGTATAAGGAGGAGAGCCTTAATCAGCAAAAATGAGGTGGGCACCATGAAAGCATCCTGTTTTATATAAAAGAAATAATTACAAGTACAAGAGATGTGATGGAGTGATAGCTTGGAAATAAATTGCAGTGAGACCCTGTGCTGTTCAGCAGAGCTTGGAGGTTAAGAAAGTAATGACAGCTTAGTCTATTTTAGGGGCAAGAGAAAGGAAACCCATTTTCAGACAAAAGTGCAGTTTGTTTTCAGTGCTCTGGCAGATACAGTTGGGCTGTCCCACCTTGAATCGGAGCTAGACAGTGTTTTGCTGTTGAGATCACAGGTATTTCAAGTGACTCATGCAGTTACTCCTGTGAACTGATGTGATTGTGGACTAAGGCAACTCTCAAGTCTATGAGGAAGCAGGGATATCCCAGCCCAGGATGCTCAGCCATCACATTGCACACTACACCAACATCAAATTGCCTTAGCCAGTTTATTACAAATAAGTAGTCTGTTTGCATACGCGGTGACTTTCCAGGGCTTATCCTGTGTTTGGGACATGGATCTCCACCTAAAAAAGGTCTTACTATAATTGTTGTAAAGGTGAATGACTTAAGTTTTAAGTTTTTCTAAGGAGAGCAGGGACATTTAGGCACGAAGACTGTCATGAGAACAGATGTGGGACGTGTTCATTTCTGTCTCATGGGCACAGTCAGCAGTGTCTGGGTGCACCCCTTCAGCCTTGCCCTCTCCAGGGAACCACTGAGTATTTCTGTGTAGAAACATACCTTGTCTTACATGGCATAAATGTCCTGTGTTAGAACAACGCTTTATATATTTCAAACTGATCTTGGACAATACTGTGGGGGTAAAAAACTGAATAATATCTATTTTTTTTAAACAGAAGGCCATCATTAGCCATGTCTCACCTGACATCCTTTATCTGTTCAGAGTTCAAGCAGTTTGCCGAAATGAAATGCGTAGTGACTTTAGCCAGACTATGCTCTTTCAAGGTAAAAAAAACACATATGTATTTTTACTTTGAACTATTCTTTGTTTGTTTAATATTTTCTTTGCAGAATATGGTGTGAATTTATTTCAGAAGACACTTGAATGCATGTAGACAAGTCTAATTTCATATTGTGGCCAGTGACTTGATCTGAATCCCATTTCCAGCAAGAAGGGTTTGCCTAACACCTCTCACTGGCAGGTTTTGTCAGGTTTTAGGAGAATTTAGAGCTTTCCTTGGTACTAGTTTTCTGAAACAAATTCATCAGAGACTGCTTATGCATCAGAGGCACAGCTATAACAGAATGTGAGTCTGATCGGTGTCTGTTTTGTGTAAAGAGGAAAGGAGATCAGTCCTACCTTGACAACCACATGTGGAGACATTCAGGTTTTACCATGCACGCAACCTCAGTGATTTCCAAAACATACATATTTAAAGAAAATCAAAAGAACTGGATGATAAGCTGTCCTTTGTCATGGATTTCCTTTTAAGTTTATTGGAGAAATCTGGTAAAGCTGAGATTTGGTTTAAGAACTTGATGTTTTTAGAGTTTTTTTAAGTGCTGAAGTTTTGCTCCTTTCTGGGAACTTATTATGACATTTTTTATTAAGTAGGGAAAATTTTGCCTCTGATGAGAGCATTCCCTCCCACTCCAGCTTATAGATGCATAAACATCAAAATAGGTAATGGAATAATAAAACAAGCAGGGAGTTAAAAGTTTAAATCCTTAGGATGAAGCAAAAAGTTGTGATTTGAATCTGATGCTGTAAATGGAACTATTAAAATAAGAGGGACATTTTTCAGTGTCATTTTCAGAAAGTGGGAGGATTTGGATCCTGCTGTTAGCACTTAGTGTCTGAAGAATGTCAAGCTTGTTGTGGTGTCAGCCAGTGTTGGCAGCATTGCAGAGAGAGCAGGGATCAGACCAGTGTCCTGTCCCAGCCACAACTCATGTGTAGCTCTGTTCTTGGTACCTCAGCACAGTGTTTTTAGACTTCACTTTAAGTGCCAGGCAGAAGTCAGAAACTGGTGTACTGCTTATTAAGACCTCTTTTACCAGATGATGGAATGGAAAAACTCTTTGAAGTTTGACTACAATAATTGTTTAATCACAGTTAGGAGTAAATCATTACTGACAGCTTTGTAGGATGTCCTTTGGGTACTCTAGCCCAGTTCTAGCGCAGTATTCAGTGCAGTGGAAGTGATAGACATATCTGCAGTGGAGTAGATGATGTGATTCCTTCCACGTCCCCAAAAAGGAGCTGCTGTTCTTATCTCTGGCTGTACCCAACATCTAACCTAGAAAATTAATCCGCTTGAGCTTTCAAAATATTGTTCAGAGGTTGTTTATAGCTGTAGTTGAGATATATTGCAATAAATAATGATAATATTATAAGGACAAACTATTGAGAGAAAAAAGACTATTATCATCATCAAGGTACTCTTGCTTCCTGTGTAAGTCAGGATATTTCGTCCAGCTTGGGGTTGAAGGAGAGAATTTGTTTTCTGACAGTTCATATAAGCCAGCATTGCCAGGCCTGAGTAATTGAAGACAAGCAAATCTGTGTTTAGGCACAAGTGCGGAGTGAGGTGAGTAACGCCCAAAGAGCTGAGTTGCCTGTGCTCCAGACTGAGACCTGCAGCTGTATTTTGTAGCCACATGTCAAGCAGTTGTTTAGCAGTTGTTCCTCTGCCTCCTCTTCTGCCCTGACACGCTGCTCTTCTTCCCTCCCCAGCTAACACCACTCGAATTTTCGAGGGGACCAGAATTGTGAAGACAGGAGTGGTAAGTCATGGATTTGGGGAGCAGGGATTTGGGGACATTCCCACCAGGTGGCAGCACGGTGTTGGAAATCTGCAGCAGGACCCAGTTTTCATGGGGAAGAGGTGTCCAGACCTGACACAGAAGGGTTTATAGCATAAAATATAGTTCCGATATGAAACGGTTTTCCAGCTTCCTGCTCTGAGAGGCTTTGACCACTGGAGAACTGAGTGTTAAAAAATTTTCCCCAATCTGTATTCAACCCATTTAGAGGGGATTTGTAAAATCTTAATGATAACTGTGGAAATAAATTGAATATCTTTTATTAACTGTATGACCAGAAGTATATGCAACAGGAATAAGGCCTCACACACAGCATTTTTGCTCTTCCAGTGCTTTAAGGATACTTGTTATTGTGTGGATAAAACCTGAACAATCTCTTTGTTTTATTTTAATTTAGTTGAGACTGTAACAAGTCACTGAAGCCAACTTTTGTATTCCAGAATCAGAAATGTCGGTACATTTGCAGTAAAAGTGGAATACACTGTTTCAAATTTGAAAGCATCTTATTATTTTATTTAATATAAACTATCCATAACCTAAATTTCTTGGCATTCAGTGTACTGAGTTGCTCAGTCAGATTTATGGGCTGAATTCATACCACTGAATTTACTCTAAGTACATTGCTTCTGGTTTTATTCTGATCCAGTTTGGTGTACTCCCTAGTAAGCAAATAATGTATACAAAGCTTGCATTAGAATGATTAATATTTGTTTAATGATGTATAGAGGTATTCTGTATATATAAAATCTCCTGTCAAATTTTAATAGTCCAGCTTTGAGACTGTGCCAGCAAAAAGCAAATCTCACAGTGCCTCAGAGATTCAGATTGATAAGTATCTGAAAGTTTAGATGCTTATTTAAAGTTTTGGCTTGAAATCTCTAAAGCACAGGTTTTCATCTGAGATCTCAGGTTCTCTGTGATTGCAGCTGGTCAAAAATAATGTGAGAAAGCAGCCTTTCTTGGTTTGCTGCAGCATTTCAACTAACACGGCTTGACTGAACCCAGGAATTGCAGAGAGATGCAGAAATACTGTTAAGATAAAAATTTCAGTTTCCAAAATAAACATTTTACTTTTTTTTCAATGTTCAGTAGCACGTCTTTAACCCTTTTCTGTTCTTATCTGGTGTATGCCTCTCCAGCTAGTGGTCCTCCTGCTGATGAATTCAGTAACGTAAGACATTTTTCAGTAACTCAGAGAGGGAGAATGGTCAGGTTGTCCAGAGGAACTGCTGACTCAGCACTTCCACAGAATTATTCCTTGTCTTTAGACAATTCACTCAGCCTCTTTTTCCAACATGTAATTCAGGACTCGTTCTTTATGGATAGACCAAGGTTTAGTTCTTTCTGTGTGCACCAAGGGGTTTTATTTACAGCAGAACACACATGAGTGCAGAGACCCACATGCATGCAGTGGGTTGATATTAGAATAATATTGGCAGGGTGCAGAGGATGCAAAGTCTGTAGTTCATTCCCTACTTCCTCTCAGCTCCCTGAGGGAAGCAGGCAGTGCCAGTCTTGCTTTTCGTTCGCTGCTGGTGGCCAGGGAGAGTCCTGTGGATGTGGAAAACTGAGTCTATACGTGGGTGCCACAGCCTGATGGTCCTGGCAGGCATGGTGGTAGCTTGCTGAAGGGCTCCTGGTGATCTCCAAGTGCTTCAGGAGTGCCCAGCTGGCCATGCTGCAGTTCTTTTCTAACAAGAGCGAAGCCTCACAGCAGCATTCTCCTTAGGAGGATAATCCTGGAGGGTAAATTAAGGAAATAAAAATAGTATCCTTTGAGGCCCTCACAATGTGTGTGGGAAGAGCCAGAGTTCCTTGTCAGAGCAGACCCACCAGCCACGGATGCTCACATTGGCAGCACAGCCATTATTTTAGGACAGCCCTTATGTAACACTGTATTTTTAAACTCCTGTATTCTGAGGATTAAAGCACTGTGAGTAATGCAGCTGAACTCATTAAACTCCTTTACATTCTTCTCACCCCGAGAGGAAACGTTACTCACAAGTCAGTGGTGACGTGGGTGGAAAAGATGCTGATGTAAAATATAGATAAGGATAAAGAGGGTTTTGATGATGATGTGGTGGATTCAAGGAGGTTTCCTCTCTTTGTAGTTTGCTGGTAGCTCTGTGGCGTGTTCTGTCCTGGCTCAGCCTTTCATCCAGCTGGTGTTGAGTCTCTGGTTTTAGGAGAATGGCATGTGTGTGAAAAGGATGGGGAAAGCAAGAGAATGACCCCAGGTGGTATGTTGGGCCCCTGCTGATGCTCTCTGCTCTGTTTTCTTCCCCTCTGCTGCCGATGACCTCCTCAAGCCCACAGCATCTCCTGCCTCCTCAGCAGACATGGCTCCCATCAGCTCCGGCTCTTCCACCTGGACCTCCTCGGGGCTCCCCTTCTCCTTTGTGTCCATGGCCACAGGCATGGGCCCTTCCTCCAGTGGCAGCCAGGCCACCGTGGCCTCTGTGGTCACCAGCACCTTGCTGGCAGGGCTGGGCTTCAGCGGCGGGGGCATCTCCTCTTTCCCCAGCAGCGTGTGGCCCACCCGGCCGCCCGCGGCCGCCGCCCCCAGCAAACAGGCTGGACGGGCCGTGGTGGCCACCACCGAGGCTGCCGCCGCCTCCCCAGGGCCCGAGCGGGACTCGGCACTGACCAAGGATGGCGAGGGAGCCGAGGAGGGTGAGAAGGATGAAAAGAGTGAAAGTGAGGACGGGGAGCGGGAGCACGAGGAAGAGGAAGAAAAGGATGCTGAAAAGAAGGAGAAAAGCAGGGCGACGGCAGCCGCGGAGGCACGCAATAGCACGGAGCCCAGCGTGGCCGTGTCTTCCCCCAGCAGGACTGCTGAGGAAGAAGGAAATAAAACCATATTGGGAGAAGAGCCAAACCAAAATGTTGCCCCCACGGCTGGAGGTGCCGAGAAGGAGAGCTTTGCCGAAGCCGACACTCAGCCCCAGCCTCTCCCTTCCACCCAAGTGCCACCAGCGTTCACCGACGAACTGTACCTGGGCAAGATCCCAAGGAGACCAGAGACAACAAGAAAACCTCCTCCAAAGGAGGACAGGTTTCCAGAGGAATATCCCTCAGATAACAAATTCATCACCATTAACCCAGGTGAGTGATCTGTGGGGAAACCGTTTTTACCAGAATAAGTGTTGGAAAATAACACAATCCAAATTCCTTACTGATTTCCAGGAGATACAATATTTTTGCAGTGTCTGGCTACATCTGATGGGCAGGTTGTCACAAGACCTAACCCACAAATTGTTACTGGGGGGAGCAGAGTGGAAAGGAATATCCTTTTATTGGAACAGATTCATGGTCCTTGTAGCTTATTGGAAGAGAAAATCTGAAAAAATGTTAACCCCCAACATGCTACATCAAGAGCTTTTTTAAAAAGAAAGAGGGAGGGGAATGCCATGAACTATAGCTGTGAAATTAATTTGGAAGAGCGGCTGCTGTGCCGAACTGATATTTCATGAGAAGTTTGCTATATGTGCTTCTAGCTAATTTAGTTTATCTGCAGGATTCTCCCTGGCTGGGCTTTGAGATATTCTCCCAAACACAGGATCATTGCTAGTTTTTTGTTTGCCACAAAACCTATGTGCTCTGATCTTCCAAAACAAGGCACCTTCTGCACTGGGATTACCTTCTGTTTTTTCTGTGGTGAGAAAAAAAATCTTAACCAGGCAGAGTTCACGTATTTTCTGTTTGTCCTGATGAGAATTGCCACTGCTCCTGTACACTCCAACTCTGGATGTGTGTCCCAGCTCCACAGTGTGTACACAGCAAATACAACCTCTTGGAAGCCTGCCCAGGTGATCTGCATGTGCACCAAGCCTGGTGTGGTCAGGGTTTGCGGCACAGGCCTCTGCAAGCTGGTCCCTCATGGTGCTCCCAATGCGCTGTGCAGAATGGCCACATGTGTTCCTGCTTGGGGAGCGCCGGGCACTGGTGAGGAGAACTTCAAGGAGCAAATTGAGTACATGCATGTGAATTTATTTTAGATTTATTTATTTAGATTTAGATTGATTTATTACAGGTGTTTATTTGAGTGATTATGTGTATTACCACAGCATTTATGAGATAGTGCACTTCTTTCTTTATTGTTTTTTGGGGTTTTTTACTACTATTGTTTGTTTTGCCAATCTACAGAGTGTTTCATAATTTTCTTTTTCCATCAAAGCTGTTCTAGAGTACTCTGAAAAAGCCTTATATATTTATTTTTTCCTCCATTGATAAACACAAAAACGCAGATATTGTGCATTCAGTTATAGCTCAAAACCAATTTAAAAAACAAAGTTGAATCCAATCTTTAATAACATTTGTTACAGAAGTGCTGACCAGTCTGTAATGCTGTGAATCATAACTGTTCTGTTAGAGATCAGATTAGCAATGCAGAAGCTGAGAAACCTGCAACAGGTTGTGCTAATTTTTTTTTGCTAAATACACTGCTGTTTTTCTTACTCCTCAAGTGGAAATCCTCAAAGGCTAGTTCTCCCACTGAATGTGGTTTGAGATGCCACTTGCCCTAATCACCTTTATGTCAGGAAGGAGGCCTGTTGAGAGTGCTACCCCTGTGACAAGACACTTGGGAATGCTGGGGAAGGAGCTTTCCTCCAGACTGGATCTAGGTTACCGAAGACACAGGCTGGTGAATTAGACTAGCAAAAGCCTAATACTAGTTGCTTCAGCTTGTTTTCCCCAGTAGCACATAAATTCACAATTCATACAGACAGACCTGACCTAGCTCATGCCAGGAGTTGAGTTCAGTGAAACTCCAGCCATAGCAAGACCTCTTCCTGTGAGAAAGGGCCTTAAAGGTTTTCCGTAACAAGGTAAGGCTGAAATCAAGATGAGTGAAGCCAAGAGGGCGTTGCCAGAAGTGTCTGAAAGGACTCCTGAGCATCAGAACAGCTAGGACTGTTCAGGCCACTTCCAAAGTGAGCAGAAAACACCCCTGCAGTTTACTGTTTCCCAATGTGAGAGCAGAAACATTTTTGGATGCATCTTTACTCCCTGCATCTTTTCTCTTTTCTCTTCTGCATCTTTTAAAAGCAGGTTTTAAAAAGCTGTCAAGGTTTCAAAAATGTTTTTGTAAGTAGAAAGTTTAATCATTTTAAAGAGTAGAAAATTGTTTCATAACAATGTACACTTGTAAAATTAATTATATAGCATCAAATTAGCAGTTGTAAGGAGATAACTGAATGGGAAGTACTCATGAGTGTGGATGATTAGAGGAGAACAAGGAACTCATGAGAAATTACAGGGAAAGTGTGAGGCCAATTAGTACAGCAAGGCTCATTTTCTTTTAGTGCTTATTTCACACGCACATACACACACACCTCTCCTGAGGCCATGTCATTATTTTCCAAATGGCATTGGCCTCTTCTTGTCTCTGGTATTGGCCAATGCTAATGATTTTCTTCTGTCACCGAACGCTTGCATGCATTCTCCTCTTTCATTTTCCTGATCATCCCTCTCTCTGTTTTGGTGCCCACATTAGACTAATTGTACCTTTGATCTGCAACTGTTACACACACAGCTGCTCAGTATAGTCCGTGACTCTGAAACCTGAAAATTAGAAAAGCAGCAATTAAAATTACACTCTACCAAAAAAAAAAAAAA
>VZRN01000404.1:416574-502495 GCA_013397935.1 Dasyornis broadbenti
AAGCAAGGGAAAAAGATGAAACCCAGGATGATTCAGTTTAATCAGGCTAAAGCATATACTATCCCATAGAATCTCGGTTGGTTGTGCCAAACAGTTTAAACAGATCCTTTGTTTTTTACAGGAGATAACAACTGGGCTGTTGTGAGCAAAGTAATAGCTATGGGGTTGGGACATTTGCCTGAGTGGTGAGCTGGTACTGAAGACAGAGAGGTGGGTTTGGCTCTTTATCCAAATTTGAGCCAGGTCCTCCCATCCCTCAGTGCTCACCCACCTTTGCTGAGTTTCTCCCACGAGAAGGCTTTGTAGAGACAGAGAGACCATGATGTGCAGGGTTAAATTTCAAGCTTGATGTACGCTTTTAACAAAGACTGAATATTGGTTTTTAGAGCAGTCTTTGCCAGGTCTGAGGTTACAAAAGCCTTTTGGGGATAACCTCATTAGCATAATTAAACATCTGTGTAATTCTTCTCCGTACACAGCAAGGATTATTAAGCTGTATTTTCATATGGCACTTCAGCCATATTCACACACAGAATCCCAGAGTGGATAAGGTTGGGAAGGACCACTGGAGTCAGCCTCCTTGCTCTAGAAGGGTTTCTAGAGCACTTCACTCAGGATTGTGTCCAGACAGCTCTGAAATATCTTCAGAGAAGTACATGGCAACTTACAGGAGCAAACAGCATAATGGCTTGAAAATAAAGGAATTGAATTATTTGATGTGTGCAAACTGTGAATTTCAGATACAGGATTAAATATGATTGGCATCTGTTACAAAGCAGTGAAAAGCCATGCTTAGTAGTGAACAGCCTAAATGTGACTACTGCAGGAGTGCCTTGAAGAAATAGGGGGTAACAGCTACGCAATGACACAAGCTTGTGTCAAAAAACATGGGGTTTGCCTTTTCATTATTTAATAATATTGACAATATTGTTTTCCAGAATTAATTAATACCTTTGTATAAGTCCATAACTTCATTTACCCAAAGGAAGGGTGAGCAAGTTGACTTTCTCTTAGGAGACCGGGTGGTCTGAGGCAGTTCAGCAGCAGGGCTTTTCTTTGGTTAATGGTGTCTGAAATGGTACAACAAACAGAACTTTGTCCTGGCAGTTTGTGCAATGGCAAGGAATGATAAAAGTAGATAGGTTATATAGTACAGCTATGGTTGCTTATTATAGCAAGCAGTGTTACTGAAGGGAAATAAACATGTTTCTTTTCTCAGGAACCAATTACCAAGAATACGCAGAAAAAAAGCACATTTCACAAACTGTAGAATGCCTTTTTCTTACCTTGACCTTTGTGCAAGAATTGCACTGCCAGAGCTTCCCTGGCTGCCCGATGCCATCCGATACTCCCTGTGCCAGGGCTCATCCATCCAGTGCCTGGGTAGAACTGCTGAATGGGTGGTTCACAGAAGTTACGGATTTTTCCAGACACAGGAGTAGATTTAGCAGTGCCAGGGCTCGTATCATGTGGGACCTCCTGAAACAGATATGCTGTAATAATTTTTATTCCTTCCTGCTGGGATGAATTCCAAGCCAGTAAAAGGCAAACTGAATTAATTCAACGAAGGCATATGCCACTGGAAACTGTTTACATTTCTTAGCAAAAATGGAGTTTCCTAGTCCATTTTTTAAGCTTCCCCCATCCCCCGCCAAGTACAGCTTATGGTGGGCACTGTTACAAGGATATGCTGTTGACACTAGCAGGGCTTGACATTCTTGCTTTGGAAAAGAATGAAATGGTGACTTTTTTTTTTTTATTTCATGCTATTTTTTTTATATAGGAGAACAGGAAACTGTAGAGGCCCAGATCTGCCTTTTGTGTGTGTGTGTTTTCATTAACTCGTTTTCCAGTTTTCCAGCATGCTGGCTTTTCTTAGGCTTTTCTGCCATGACACTTTAGACAGACACCAGCCTTCAGCTGCACTGCTCTACCTCTGGCCCCAGCTGCCATTCTAGTACAATTTTTATTGGCACTGCTTTGTTTAAGCTCTCACAACACATTACTTAAACACTGGAAAATACCTCAGATGATTCTTCAAAGCCAGCACAGGAACTATGTCTTTTCTTCTGAAGCATCTCACTGCTTGGGCATTCCCAACAGAAATTTCAGAGGCAACCATCAGCGTTAGGGAATGGCATTTGCTATTCTGGCTCTCAGCATACTGAGCACTTTCTTCTCCTCACATCTGTGGTACCGGGAGTTGGCAGGGGCAGCTAAGTGTGTTCTCCACAGTAGACTGAGTAAGAGGAGCATCGTGAGCACTGCAGAATTTAATAGCATGCATTGGGATTCCAGCCCATGCTGTGCTTACAATGGAATTTAATTTTCTTCCCATGCAAACAGAAACATATGTTTTTGTGTTGAAAGATGTGGAGGTGAAACTAAACAGAATACTGTCCTTGAAGAGAACTGAAGCAACACACTGATGGATATAAGGTGGTTGGACTATTTGGCTCTCCTACAAAGTTTTATTACCTCATGTGTTGGTTTTTTTTTGTTATGTCCCTTTTACCATTCTGATGAGTAACACCTTACAAGGGCTTACTTTTTTCATGCTATAAGATGATTTGAAATGCACTGGTAATAACTGATGCCTCAAGACTTAGCATTTTGTAAGTTTGGCAAATACAGAGAATAAGCCTTTGCTCTAATTTGGGGGTTGCTCTTTTCCCTTATTCTTTGCTAGTCAAAGAAATCAAAGATGTTCAATCAAAGTGCACGTTCACTTCCTCCAAACATCCCTCTGATTAGCACCTCATTTAGGCTGCTTGCTAAAGGGCATTACCTCTATCAGCCTAGTTCTTAAAACTAGGAAGATTTCTTGCTGGGCTTGCAGCAGCCTGCAGCCTTGCTCTGTTTTCAGCAGTCAGGGAAAAGCATTTACAATTAACCTTTACTTCCACGTTAGTTGAATTTTACTCCTGCCTACGGAGGAGTATAATCTAAATGCTATTAAAATAGAGGATGACTTCATATTATGTGACATCTGGTGACTTCCAATTATCTGTGTTTTGCCTGCCTATGGTGAAAAGGCAATTATGTTCTTCTGGTAGGATTTGCAGCAGTTTCGGAAGGTATGATAATACAATTCTGAACGAGGGCAAGGAAGCATGTTGGTAAGGAAAGACTCACATAGGCTTAAAAGTAGAAGTCAAGTGTGCATGTTTCAATCCTCATTGAAATCTGAAGCTGTTTATACTAATCCTTTCCCATTACATCCTGTTGACAGGTATTGATCAACTACTGCCTATTTGTTAGGAAACACGAATAAGATATGGAATCCGCTTCTGCATTTTTCTTTTATGATTCTGTCTACACCAATTTATTCATCAAGTCTACATGAATTTGCACAAATTAGGTGTCTCTTGAAATGCATTGGTGCAGTGTCTATGCTCATTGGCTCCAGTACTTACAGAACCTCTAGATATTCATCTCATATATGATACAATAATTTTAATGAGATGTCATGCAAAAAGTGAAGCGGAGTTAACTCAGCCAGATCTCAGGGTATTGACGAACTTTAATTTTGTTCAAAAGCTGTGGCATAATGATTTCTTCTGTCGGTTACAACACATCCTATCCATTCATTCATCCACCCATCTTGACAATCCATATGCTAAAAAGTGCTTTCGTATGCAGTAACCCACCAGATTGTGACAATTCTGCAAATGATGTGACATGACACCCAACATGTTGAGGATTTTTTATTTTAAGATAGTTACCAAGAAATTTATTTCTGAAGCAAAGTATTACACTGAGCTTTGCAAACAGGGCTGTCCTTCACTGTTGAGAAACAGAGTGCGTTTATCTGCAAACACTGATGACGGAGCACAGCGTTTGCTCAGTTACCCAGGTGAAATGGCTCAGTGGGGTTCTCCACCTCTGATAATAGGTGCTTGCACGAAAGAGTCCTAAAAGTGTCTATGAGTCCATAATTACAGGCAGTAGTAAAATCCAAGCCATATGTGGCAATAAACACCATACTTCTGTGCTCTCATGTCTCAGACTGAAGACAAATGGAGTCCCACCCTGCAGGTAGAGGATCTCTGCTCTGTTTACTCATACCATGTAAAAGGGATAAGCTATTTGTTTTGTTTACACATTTTTCCGTACAGTAATTCTTTTTACCACCCAGTGATTGATTTTGTTATGTGTTTAACACACAGCTGGCAAGAACAGCTCCAGCATGGCCACGAGACCTTCTCCTGGTAAAATGGAATGGATCATCCCACTCATTGTGGTCTCAGCACTGACCTTCGTGTGCCTCATTCTTCTCATCGCTGTGCTTGTCTACTGGAGGTGAGCCTGTTTCCCTGTCACTGGAGAGTGATTATGATTTGAAACACATTCTAGGTGGTGTTTGTAATGTGGTCTTGTGGGGTTTTTTTAATAAGAAGTTATGGTGTTAGATGTAACTCTTTGGATGCTAGAACAGCTTTGCTGGTTAACTATTCAGCTGTCTTAAGTACTGATTTTTGTGTCATATGAGCTTGGCAGAGCTCTACCAATGGTAGAGCCAGCTGTAATAGTGACAAGTATTTTCCCAATTAGTCCCTCTGAAACAGCTATAAAAAGTTACCTTTGTCTTGGCCTTCAAGAAAGGTGATTGTGGGAGAAAATCCCAGTGAGACTGGCCTTGGTTTCATGGTGTCCTTGCCACAAACCTCCTGTGTAATCTTAAGCAGTTCTGTCCTTCCTTTGAGTGTACTTCAAGAAAGTGGGGTAACCTTGTTTCCCATTCTGCCCAATGCTCTGAGTCAGGGTTCCTTCACATTGGTGGGGAATTCAGAAGTGCAGCCTGCAAGATCTTGAAAGTAAAGATTGTCTCTCACAAAAAGACACTGTCATTCACATCAAAGGACATTGTTCAGTGGTGGGGACCAGGATTACCATCAAAAAATTCCTCTCCATTTGATTTAGAGCAAACTAAAACCTGCAGCACCTGCTTGTGTCAGAACCAGAACCCAGAGGCACCTCATTTGTCTGGAAGTTAAAATTAACCAGGGATTAGCCACATACAAGATATTTAGGAATTATTGGATGGGACAGGGGAAAGTAGCTTTGATGAGAAATACCAGCCCATTGATCATTATATTTGCAGAATCCATTAAAAAAGTACCAAGCTATTTTTCAGTACACCCATTTTGCTGACAATTAATTGGCCCATTGTTGAGGCTGAGAACATTTGAAAGAATTAATAAGTAGATGACAATAGTCTTGTGCAAATCATTTCTAGTAACATTTGCAAGCAATTAACATCATTGCAGATGAATAAAATTGCAGTGATATATGCACAAAAGCTGAAATTGGAAAGGTTCTAAAGATCCTATTGTATTGTGCTGTTTTTCGATGCACATTGTCCTTACTTGAAGTACTAAACTTGGTCACATTCACACCAGGCAAGTCCTGGAAGGGTATGGAAGGGTATGGTGTATCTCAAAACACTGGCATGAAGGGTTAGTAGTATTTATCTAGTGTTGATACAAATGCTCTTCTGAGGAGGAAAGTTTTGAAATACAATGCTAACAGCTATTATCTAGAAGAATGTTGATACTTCCCATTGTTTGCAAAACATTTCCATTTCTCTGCAGTTTCACTAATAGATCAAGAAAAATAATTGCAAAATTTATGTTTCATTTGCTCTAAGAGTAACAATACCACCCCTGAGAAGATAGTAAAGCTGGTGGAGATTAACAATTGATATAGACATGGAAATTATGTCATGTAGCAGTCAAAGTTCTTTGATAAATATGAAGCAAGAAATAGAGGAACAAACTTGAGAGCACGTGTGTGGTCGCTTCAAAATAATCTGTGTCTAGTTCTGAGGATATTTAACAAATACAAAGAGTGTATTAAAAAAGCAAATGTGTGTTTTAGGATAAATCAACAAGCAACTGGAACACAAATTATCGCCAGTAACATTTCACCTTGTGCAGACCATGTCACTGAAGCAGCAGCACAGCATTTCATGTGCCCTTTGCAGTGTGATTGCCTTTCCTCAGGAAAAAATAAAATGTTTATCTCTGCAAGTATTTTAAAGTAAGGAAAAAGAGATTCTGAAGCAGTGCAGACTCTAATTCAAGAGTCTAATTCTTCTCTAAGAAGTTTGAAAGGAGCAGTAATTTGGATTTTCAGGAAAAAATACTTAGCTTAGGATGTAATGGGCAACATATGGAATAATTTGCTGAATAACACCATCAAAGGAAATGGCATGAAAACGAGTTTGAGACAGATATTTCAGAAAGGGAAACATGGTATTGAAGTGCACAGCAGAGAAACACTCATGATGAAAGGATAACCCTCAAGGGGACAGGCGTGCTGGACCAAGTGGTCTTTTCTTGCACAGCAGTACTTCGTTTTGGTGTGAGAAAAAGCATTACAAAACAAAACCCAGAGAACTAGAAAAAGCAGAAGAGATATAGTTGCCCTTTGGCAACGCATTTTGAGGGTAAAACAAATTGTATTTTCGCTTTTGCATTTTTGAGCATTTGTGGGATTAGATGATTTGAGACCAGAGGTGACATAAGCAGAACAATGAAGCAGAGAGAAGCCTTCTGCTTTTTTCCATTGCATCAGTGCCCTATTATCTGGGGACCAAAATAAGGAGTTAGAGAAGTTGCTTGTGAAGGTTTGGCAAAGCATTTATCTTTGTTTGGTCTCTTTGTAGCTCCTTCCATGATACAGCAAAGAAATAAGTTTTGTGAAGAAGACTTCTTGTAAGGAAGCTTAATTTTCTGTTCCCTTTATTTGAAAAGGAGAGCGATAGAAACAGTCATTGTTTGATGAAGATTTCCTTTTTTCATCTGTTGAGCTTCCATGCGGTGTTCATTAGAGACTCCTTGTAATTGAATATATTTGGAAATTATCTGTGCTGTTTCTGAATGAGACTCGCATATTTGCAGAGGTAATTTGCTGTGCTCAATTCCTTTTTCATGTGGATCCTGGACAAATGGTGAAAGAAGATGACTAATATTGAAGAGAAAGGGTCACTTCCATCTTTTTCGTGTGGTGGCCATCTCAATAATGAAAAGGGATGGGAACTTGCAGGCAAGCAGAGCTCTGAATTACCTTTCAACTAACGTTTCCTGGATTCAGTACTTTTAATAGCACTGCTGCACAGAGGGCTGTGTGATTTTAAGTTGGTAGAGTGGAAGATAAACTAGGTCAGCATAATGAACCTGCAAAAATTGTGCTGCCTTTTATCCCAGAAAAACGAGGAGAGCACAATCACAGGGTGACCATGAGCCACAACATCCGCTGGGGCGGGTTGGTAGTTGGGCTCCCTGGGCAGGAGTGACAGTGATGCTGTAGTTTCAGTTTGCTTCTGTGCACCTTTGATTCCTCTCGAGGAAAAGCTGGCCTGGCTGATCCTAGAGCTGTCATGGGCATGATGAAGGGGTCTGTTGCTCCCAGGACCTCTAGTGCTTAAACAGATTTCTTTTAGCATCAAGTTGAGAATTTGAGTCTTAGCAGACAGCAAAGGTGAGGAGACCAGATCCTTGTTTTACTCTCCATATGGATTCGGCATTCACTGCTGCAGTGGCACAATGGTGCCGCTTTTCCTGCTTTTCTTTCCTTTCATACTGGTTCCTGAAACTGTGTGCTGTAGGGACAGCCACTGAGTACTTCTGAGAACTGTTCACTGTGATTTTAGGATCTTCACTGGAACACTGCTAGCTTGTCTAGAGCCTGTTAAAACGTGGGCATGGTGAGGTGCTGTTTCCCAAACACATTATTTTTGCATTTCTGGGCATTTGTTTTGCATCTGTGATTTTATACCCAGACTCAGTATCATGAGATCCATCTGCAGATCTTCAAGGTCAGTTTAAAATCTGACTTGGATTGTCTGCAGTCTTTGCCACTGTTACTCTCACAGCCTTTTCTACAAGCTCCTAGAACTGCACTGTGTTTGGTAGTGACCTCCAAACTATTTAGGGATTGAGTGTGACTTCAGATTTTTTGCTGAGTTCAAGATGAGTTCCTATAGTATGCTGAGCTGTAGTATGGCTTGAAACATGTCTTTTCTAGAGCTTCCACTATATTCTGTTGCAAATTGAATGTGTCCTGAGTATTGACACTTAGGGTAAACCTGGGGTCAGTGTCACTTTCCTCTTCACAGAGCTGCAGAAGGGTGACTAGAGTCGGGAAATCAACTGAAATACTTTGATACACAATAGGTTCTGTCATCTTGCAGGAAAATAACATTTTTAGGAGGGAGTGGTGACCTTCTACTGTTTGTTTTTCATTCTGATTTTTAATTTAAACACTACAGTCCTATAGACTGTGGTTTCAAAGGGAAAAAATAAGCAGAGAATATTAAGAAGCAATTAAGATTTTAGAGTTTAGCCAACAGCAACTTTTAAATGGGAACTAAATTATAGCCATTTCTCATTTTCAGCTAAGAGGAAGAAATTAATTCACAACTATAGCTGGAGAGTTTTCTTTTTCTTTCTTTTGAACAGATACCATAATTCACCTTGAATTATTGCCACCATCAACATCGTGATCCCGAAGACAAAGTGGGAATATTGTATTGCATTTCGTATCAAATCAAGCTGTTTATACAGTGCTAATATGTTTACATTCAGGGGGGATTTTTGGAACAACACAGCTGCTGCCTTTCAAAGACCAAGCAAGCTTGCGTTGCTTGTTTTATAGTCATGTGTGTATATGAGACAGCTTGGGAAAAAGATGTCTTTAATTTTCCTTAGGCAAAACCCTATAGAATTTAGTAGACAGTGAGAGTTTTCTTAGGTTTTTGTTACGCATCCTGTCGACTTGAACAGAATCCTTGGGACAAGTCCTGTGATAGAGCATTGTACTTCCCTGGCAGTGCCTTTCTGTGCAGAAGAAATTACATTGAGCACCAAGAGATGTGTTCCTTTTTCTGACTCAGTCATTGATTTCTGTGTGACCTCAGGCCAAGTCACTTACGGGTTGAGAGTATTGTTGTTGAACTCAGTGGCAAAGAACCTGACTGGGAGCAAGCTCAGGTGTTCAATATTTCAGCATCAGAGTTCTGACACTGGTGAAATAGCACTGGAGAAGGTTGGTCAGCTGTATTTGTAAATCAACTTGTAATATAGAAATGAAAGCTGCAACATAAAGAACCCTTGTATTTATAATGTCTAATAATCGTGCCTTGGAAATCTACCTTTTGGTGTTAAATTCCAGGGAGTTTGCACAGCTCCATAGCTAAGAGAATGTTCAAACTTAATTGGGAGAAGAAAAAATAACTTCTGCCTGTAGCAGGTTGAAGAAAGTGGTGAAATTGTTATTTGAACCTATCTCAAGGTTTTATTTTATGAGTACACAGTGTGTTGTTCATCTACTGTACTGATTGGAAAAGGAACACTGCAAATTTACAGACCATTGTAAAATTGTTTACTTACAATGATAAAAGCTTCTTTCAGCTTACTCTAAAATGTTTGTGATTCTGCTCATTTTCTCACCCAAGGAGGATGTTGAGTGGTAACACTTTCTGAGACCCTGGGTGTTAATTTTAAGAATGCCTCGGGTGCAGTTGCCTGAGTATTTATTTCAGCAGCAGCAGTTCAGGCAGGGTCCTCTGTTCCTGCCCTTGTTCTGCCCTCTGTGACCCCATTGCAAATGTTTGTACAACCATGTGAGGAGCTGGATTGCGAAATAATCCATGTTTAAAAAAAAAAAAAAAGAGAGGGGTTTTCGTGTCCTGATTTAAACCAGATTAACTCCTAGTCTGGTTCCTGTAGTAACAGGACAGAGCTGTACCAGCATAACTGAGGGAGCAGCATGGGGCAGGAATGAGGAAGATGGATGGGGATGCTTGCTCCAACACTGCCCTCAGCGATGTCTGAGGACCACAGGCAGTGAGGAGAATTGACAAGGGCAAGAGACTTCCCTAAGCCTGGAGACAGGCAACACCCAAGGGAGACAAGGGAAAGCGTGGAGGTGAGTGGCTTACCTGAAACTTTTTGCAGCTTCCATCTCCTTTTTAGTGCCCAGCTGTGCCCTGCTCATATTGAGCAAGGCATGCCTTTATTTTCCTCTGGGAATGGCCAGATGTAGTCTCCTATGATGTGGGATGGGGACAGGGCAGATTACTGCCTGGCAAATGGGATGCAGCCTAGCCTGATTTGGAGTCCTCTGATCTCCTGCTCTCAACCCAAGCAAGGCAGGAAAAGCATTTCAGCTCTTATTGCAGAAGATCCAGGTTGTGTGTGATTTTGTCAGTGCCAGAGGTAAAGGTACTGAATCTTGGGCCCTTCTGTGGTCCATATCTCAAAATGCTACTCATTTTCATTTAAAAGGAGTAGGCCTGTGATCAGGTCCCTCTTATCCCACTCTGGGAACCAAACTTATCCTTTGTGCCAGTGTCAGGCCCTTGCTTTCAAGCCGGATGCTCAGGGCAGCCGCTGGTTGCTTGCTCTGGCTGTTGGTACCGTACTTTCAGCGCTCATCATTCTTCCTTTATGAGGAAAATCGATATGAAAACTTCTCTGGCAGCATCTCTGCTCTTTCATCCAGCAGGACACAGCCTGAGGCAAGGGGCAGAGCCTACAAGTAGATCCCCAAGTCCAAACCGGAGCGTGCCACTGCTGCACTTCCCGGTGTTGGCTCAAGGGCTTTTATCAGCTCCTCTTGCAGGGAGCTGAGCCCGGCTGTTCCCAAGGCTGGTGGGACATGGGGCTGGCTCTGTGCAGGAAAGGCTGAGACAGGGGAGCCCAGGACCTGCACCTGCAACCATCCCTCCCCAACTTCTTGCTCCACAACCATTTCCCAAATGGCTACTTTAGGGCCTTTCAGAAATCACGGGAGTTGTCAGTTGTTATAGTAACAGACCCCTGCTGCTGAATTGGCCCCGAGATGCCCATTTTGGCTTTTGAACAGATGAACTCAGGCTCATTAGACAAAAAAAGAGGGAGAGACAGATTTGCAGATGGAAAGTTGCTTTTTAAGCATGCTGGATGATCTGTTAAGAGCTTGACTGTGGAAAGGGGCATGTTCTCTCATTATATGCCTGTTACTTTAACTCTTTTTTAATTAACACTATGTTTAAATTTTTGTCGCAAAACAGAATTCTACAAGATCCTATTTCCTTTCTGGTGAGGCCAATTGTGAGCTGCCACTTTACAAACCAACATATTTTGTCTTGAGAAAGGAAATCTATTTGCCAAGCTTAAATGCAGATCAGTGGTGATTTTCAGAACTATCAAGATATTGACAAAGCTCAGAAAATAGTACTTTAAATACTAATTACAGAGCATCAGGACCAAAATCAATAAGCACATTCTGACCCAGGAATGTCCCATTTCAAGGAAATAGGACTGTTTAGATTTTGCTTTAGGTTTAAACCTGAGCTGTCCCATTGGTGTTAGCAGACTGACTCCTGAATAACTTCTACCAGCTACAGCAGCCTTTGCTGTTGTAAATCTGAGTCCACATGACTGAAGAACCTGTGTCATCTTAAATGGGTTCTCAAGAATATGTAATTGCAGTATCAAATTTCTTCCTGCCAGATACTTGAAGCCAGTTTCTTCCTGTGCCCCACATGGCCAGCCTTCGTCTGAATTTCATGAATCTGTGTTCTCCTCTCAGCTGTCCTGTAAATAAAAAGCAAATACAGGTTTATAGCAGGCTGATGTATCTCCAGGTGTAAATAAGAGAAGACTCTGGTTTTTTTTAATTAGATACACCTTCTCTGGGAGGAAGATTGTTGCATCAGGTGGGCAGGCAGGGCTGTTAGCAGAGAGGGGAAGCAAGTGCTCAAGTACGTGAAAGGAGTCTGCAAGGAGTACATGATCTTCTGCCCCCATTGTGCTGGGGATGTGAAGGGCCTTTGGCTTAAATTACAGCAAGAGGGAAATTTCAGCTGGACATTAGAAACAGCCTCATGATAGGAAAGACAAATTGGTAGTCTATAGAATTTCCATCATTTCTGGGTTTCAGACAAGGTTAAGCAGCTCCAGTCAGGAGCATCACAGGGGTCTGATCCTGCACAGGAGCTTCCAGGCCTGTTCTCCACAGCTCTGGAGTGCTAGCTATAAAGCACACATGGAAGCGTGAGAAAAGAGGAGGGATGGTGCAGTGTGGTAAATTGCCCTGTAAATCACAGGCTAGAAGCCTGAAAGACACAGTGTAAATGCATCATGTTTAAAGTGAATAACGTGAAGCTGATAAAAGAGCACATCTAAGAGTTGGGAGGAGGAGCGAGGGAGGGAGCTGGCTTTAGAGGGAGAGTGAAAGGAAGATACAAATGGGCAGGAAAGAAAATGCAAAGGCAGCTTGCAGAGGATGACTGCGTCAGGAGACCCACAGGTTGGTGGAAAAAAAATCTGTTTAGAGTTTTGTTCCATCTGTTCTCCGACAGCAGGGAGCCTAAGAGTAGGGGAGAGTTAAGAGTACAACAATTATTTGAGTTTAAAAACAAAACAGGAGAATGGGTTGGTGTAGCTGGGGTTTGTTGCCCTGTTTTGTGTTACCCACAGCACCACCTGTACTGCACATGTCAGTGCTGCCCTGTTAGCAGTGCTGAGTGCCAGCGTGAGACCAGCCCTGGTGCCAAGGGCAAAAAACGCTGGGAGCAAGCACCCAGGGTGGCTGAATCAAGACATCCCTGCAGGGACTGTTATATGGAAATATTTTCATACAAAGGAAGTGGGAATGGTGAAACCACCCATCCCAGTGCTGGCAATCCTGGTGCCTACTGGGTTGTGATTGCTTTTAACCTTTAAATGAGAACTGTCACTCTGAAACTGTAGCACGTGGGTCAGTTGTGTGAACATCTTTCTGCAGGCACTTCTAAGGACGTGGCCACTGAACTCAGTGGGAGCTAGATATGCATCACCTTTATTTTGAAAGATAACGTCAAGCATGCAATCATGAGTCAAACAACAGGACAATACATGCTTTGGGTGTGGAAGAGTAGAATTCAAAATACCGTGTTGGTGACATTGAAAGCTCCCAAACACAAAAAGTATCCTTTTTTTTTTTTTTTTAATTTGCTGTATGGTGTGTCCCATAAGAGCTGAGATATTCATGTTGTATTTTGCCCACAGGCTGTCCTAAGGGGGTGAAGTTTATGCAAAAGTCTTGGCAGCAAGTTGGAAAACTGCTCTTGACACCCCTCCTCAGTGCTTTGTTTAGAGGTGTAGCTGAATTTCCCCAACATTTCCAACAGTACCTTCTTCTGCAGAGAGCAAAGGAGAACAGGCAAGGGCAGCTGAGGTCAGGCAAGGAGGGATCTGCACAGCTGCAATCGATCTTTCTGTTTTGTTTCTGTGGAACTAATTAAATGGATTAATTGCAGACATATTTTTTTCCTCTGGAAATGCCTTCCCCAATGCTGCTGTAATGGTGAGGTCTTGAAAAAAAAGAGCAAGATTTTATCTTTTATTTTATTTTATTACTGGCGTAATAGTTTGCAATGCGTAAGTTTGAGCAAATGTTTTTTAAATATCAAAATATTCTAATTAAGCTCCATTAAGAATGGGTTTGTAAGTGCTCAGAAATAATATGCCATGAGGAGTGTGGGTTTTCTGTTAACTACAGTGGTAGAGGATGCCAGGTACTCATGTTAGGTCTCTTGTAAATTATTGTACAGGAAACTCTTAAACAACTTCAAAATTTTTGAACCCTGACTTTTAAAGCTCTGATATTTTAAAAGAGAAACAAATTTTACAAATGCTTTTTGTGAAACTAAATCACTTTATGAAAACAAGACTCTATTAGGAAAATGGATGCACTCTTCTTCTGTTCCCCTTCGCAGCTCAAAGAAACAATTCACTTACTCATTGTCATTTGATCTGTTCCTAGTTTATATATTTTCTATAATATTCTTAGTATGTAAGAGTATGTGTTAAAGTGTATACAGGTATCTCTGGAGTAGATTGACTCTCATAAATTGGTAGGTTCAGAGCTAGAGAGCAATGTCTCAGATAAACTGTGAATGAAATATTCTGTAATACAGCTAGATGTACCCTGAGGGAGCAGTATACCTCTGCTGTGAAACTGTGAATTAACCACAGCAACCAGATAAATTATATTTTTTCTCTCTCCTTGTAACCATAAAATATAGCTATTGAAAGGCCCTGTCCTGTCCTAAGTCCCACAGCACCATTTGGACTAACATTAGCACCAGCTATTTCACAGCAGGATGGAGTCTGAGTGTAAAATTATAGGGTAAGAATATTAAATCAATTCAGCAATCTTAGCTGCTTGGATGAATACTGGGAATCAGCAAACTAGTGAAACAATAACAAGCAGGGGTGGACTGCATTTTCCTGTTCTTAAAACCTGTGCAATCTGCGGGAAAACAAGGCCTTGGAATGCACAACACGTTGTGCTGCTGTTACAAATGTTGCAAGTGCATGAATTCATTCAGTTTATTGTAGAATGCTGAGTTGGTTGGTTTACAAGAAAACAGTTCCTCTATTGCTATAAACAGCATGTGTTTTACTCTATTGACTTACAGGTTAAAATCCATTTGAGTTCCAACTTTTAAGCTGAAACAGGCGTAGGCAGCGTGCCTGGGTCTTGATTGGTGGGTTGTTTCATGTTTTGAAAACCCTGTCTTTTCCAAAAAAGAACAAAACCCTTTTAAAAGGTCCTACAACTTGACATTTATAAAGTAGAAGAAATAAGCCAAATTTGAATAGTAAAAATATTGTTAATATTTTAAAAAAGATAAAATAAATCAAAACATTTCTCACTAATGGCAAATGTTCTATTCCCTGAAGGCTTAAATTTGTTTTATGTTTTCCTTCTGATCAAATTATCAGTTAAATAGATGGATTTCTGCACAGTGATTCACTCTCCACAGCCATTTTTTAACCACCACCACAAAGTTTCCAGTGAGTGCTGGTAAAATTCCTCACATTTTGTAGGAACCACATCATCACTCAAAATTGTGATCATTTACTCTCCAGAGTCTTATAAACTTCATATTTATTAGCAATAACTCCTTATTTTAAAAAATTTAATAATAAATAATTAAAGCAAACCATTTGCATGCACAAATCACCATAGTTTGACTTGGGTACTATTTAATACTTAATCTATCCAGGCAAAGCAATTGTATGTCTGTGGAGATCAATCCTGAAGAATAAAAGAGATGAAAAGATTTTTAAAACAATTTGAGCAAAGAAAAGGTTCTCTTCTTTTTCCTGAGACTATGGAAATAAAGTTTCTGCTTTCTAAAGTAAAATACAATAATTAGGAAATTTGCAAATGGAAATTAGCCTGTGTTGGTCTTTGTCTTTATTTGTATCATTAAATGCAGTCTTTAATTAGCATATATATTATTCATGTTTCAATATAATTCATTTTATAAGTCCAAGTTCAAATATAAAAATCAAAATGGGCTTGATGCACCCTATTGTTCATATGCAAAGCAGTTAACATAGATGTAAAGATACGAGGTGAATTGAAACATTCATATTTCATAAGGATGCAGTCTACGTTTTCTGAAATTATGGCTTGAACTCTTATTTTTAACTTTTTCTCATTTGCATACATATTAGTCCCTGTTTAAATGATGTGTTAATTCTATTCATTAGACCTCAGTGAATGCTTCTAACTCTCCTGATAATCAAGCCCAGGTCCCTGGAAAGCAAATTATGGACTTTCGTGTTGCAAAACCCATTGTAAACGTGACATTTATCACTGCAAAGCCAACTCCTGTGGAGCACTTGGCTGCAGTCAGGAGGGCAGAAGCTTTTTTCTTCTGCTTATGGTAATGATTGTCATCTGTGAACAAGGACCTGGCACCAGGTCCCCGATGGCTCTTCAGAAATGGTTGGGCACTTCAAAACTGCTCCACAGCCTTCGTGGTAAAAATGCCAGTCCATCTCTTTGGGGGAATAATTTGACTCAGGTCCTCACACAAACAGCTTCAAGAAAATGGGTGATCAGGAATCTTCTGTTCCATACAATGTGATGGCGGAGAGCAGGATGGAGGTACGTAGATGGGCTCTGCACTCTCTGAAGTGCATTTGGCTGTCAGAGCCAGAGCATGCAGGTTTGGCTTTGCTGTGCTTCCAAAATATGCTTGTACTTCAAAATCTGGAAGAAGAGAGCCCTGAAAGCAAAAGCATGAAGGTGACAGCAGTACAAGAGTCCTTTCTCCTTTCTGGGGTTTTCTGAGCCAGACCCTGTAGTGAATGTGGGGAGAATCTGTGGAAAGAAAAGGGGCAGTGAAATAGCAATGGAGTTAGGTGTCTGCTGTTGCATGTTGATTTGCCAAGGCTGTGTCAATTCATCTCTTTAATTTTAGGTATAAAAGCATTGTTATCCCAGTGGCAAACCCAAGGTGATAATTTTGGAAGGTTTTATGTTGATGGGGTGAGCCCTGAGTGGCACCACACAGGGAGTTGCCATGTGTGCTTTGATTAATAAAAAAATTGATGGGAAGAAGAAAGATTCATATGGCATCTCTGTGAGGAAATGCTTGACATCTTTAAAAACCCATCAGTTTAGTTTCCATCTGTTTTTTTGCAGAGCCTGGACCTTTTCAAAAGCACTGTTGATGTGCTGTAGGGAATTAGTTGAGCTCTGTGATAGCAGAAGGTTAAGAGTTCAACATCCCTGGTTTTGTTAGCCACAGAGCTTCAGAGAAAAAATTCCAGGTTGTACAGCTTAAAGGTATAGGTGGAGACTACTGGAAAGAGACCTGTTGTCCCTGCAGCTTAATTTTGTTCAAGACACACAGAGTAAGAGAGCAGAAGAGAAGAAATCACTGCATTTGGTAGGCATTCTCAGCAGCTGCTTCATCTCCCTGTGTCTGGCTGTGTAATCTCACTCTCAGGAGCTTTCTGCATGAGAAACAGCTGGGCACTGCTGAGCACAGGAGAAATGATCCCATTTCACCAGCCTTTGAGATAACCCAAACTGTAGCTGGGCCCATGGGGAAATGAAAAGTCTGTGTTTTAGTGAGTCCCTGTGATTTCAGTGAGTTGCAGTGCTCTCCATAGGGTCTGAGCCTGCACTTGGATCCTCTCTTTCCTTACCAATGCTTCCTCATTGAAACTGTGCAGGGGAATCCCTGAGCTTTACACCAGCATTTTTGAAACACTTAAATCTATCTGCAGCCCTCTCATCTCCTCCTTCACTCCCTGGACAGTGTTGAGTCCAGTGGGGCTTCTGCACTGTAAAGCTGGGACAGGGTAATTTCCTGTGTGATGAGCACAGAAGAGGATTCTGAGAAAAAGGGAGTTTAACCTTAGTCCAGGATTTAATGTTATCCACAGTTCTCAATTTTCTGGTTTGGGTTTTGTTTGTCTTTTATAAACCTGGAAAGTAGGCAGCTCAGCTCTTTGGGGCAATGAAGCAGGGGATAAGCATTCCCCTTCCATCCACTTTCCAGCGTTTTTTCCCTTGGTGTGCCAGTACTGCAACTTCCCATTCCAGAGAAAGATGTATTGGCAGCCTCACTCCTTATTTTCTTCTGGTGACTGGGTTAACTTTAACATTGTCATTGCTTTCCACCAACCTTATTGTATTTACTGAGCTTTCTGCAAAGAATGAGTTAAACACATGTGGGTTGAATGCTTTCTGTTACAGCACATGTTCTGTCTTGACCTTCTTGGCTTTACATATTTTCCACTTTTAAAGTTACTAGCAGTATCTGAGATCTTAACATCAGTGAGCCATTTTGGGAAATAAATATTAATGAGATGGCTGCTGATAGCATTGTGTGGGTAGAAACAAATGCTTTTGTAATAAATGGAATTTAATATTAATTGAGTGGTTTGGAGTTAAAGCAGGATATAAAGTGACAAGCTCATGGCACAGCAAAGTGCCCTTTGCAGGAATCCTATTAGAAGAGTGAGCAGCAAATTCTAAGCAAACTTGCTATAATCACACGGGGGCAATACAAGAGTGGAGCTTAATTTGGAGCCTGGGACCTGTCCCCTTGAATGTCTCATAATTTCCATGAATCAACATTTAGCTGCTATGTGGTGCCAAGTTTGCATTATTCGGCACACTATGTTTTGCAACAAAAGGACACATCAATTAATGCACTGTTCTGCTACATGTCTGTAGGAGAAAAGCGACTCTTTAGTCTGCTGAAATTACTTTGCACTGAAAATCTTCTGCTGATGTTACAGGCTTTTGCCTGATCACTTGGAGCTGTTACCTTTACCATTTCCCCAATAAGAATGATCAAGAGTTGTTCCCTTTTCAAATCGCAGTGTTTGTTCATGATTTGGAAAAATGAAAGATTTGCTGAGATGTGTTGTAGATAAACAGCTAAGTCCTGCCTCAAGAAACCACGTGAAGTTGTCAGAGATATATCTCGTGTTAGAAGGAGTGATATAAAGTGTTCATTGGGTTTGAATTGTTCAAAAATAATTTTGCTAAATATTATGTATTGTTTTCATCTGGCAGATGGAGTTGCAGAAGCTGCTATAGCAAGAGTTTGTTTGTGGCATTTCAGACAACCTGGGTATTGTGTGAAATTGGCTTAGCGAGCTTCTAAAAGGAGGGTGCAGAATGTAAAGTGAGGGTGTAGGAGTGATAGCTGGGGCAGTGCTTCCAGGCTGATAGAGAAGCATGTGGAAAAAAAAAAAAAACAGCAAGGAGCAAGTCAATTTATCCATTCTGTCAAAATGGCTATGATCAGCCAGGAGGCAAATGAATAAATGGATCAACAAGTATTTCACACTTGTGTGTTCTCGACAGGAAATCACAGATCTGAAACCAAATGTCTGGGACAAAACTACCAGAAATAGTGGCAAAATACTCTGCTGTTTAGTCTGCATTTTAAACATTTTTAGCTCACAAAAGTCCTTGAATTAAAGCACTAGAATAAAGCAGGAACTTGTTACTACAGTTCCCAGATATGTGCAGAGATGAAAATACTTGGGGTGGGTCTAACAGCAGGACCTCAGTCCCCACTGGACTCTCCCTTTGCTGCACACCTGGACATGTCTGGCTGGCCATGGTGATGGCTCCTGTCTCTTCTGCTCCCAAGCTCACGGTCTGATGGCAGCCAAAGCACCACCAAAGATCACATCAGAACATGGGAATGAAATGCATGAATACAGGAGGAGGAGGAAAATGAATGTGGATTGCTAGCGGTGCCAGGGCTGAACAGCTCACCTGGGAGCACACATCTACATTCCTCCAGGACAGTGTGTCTGCCAGAGCAGCCACGGCCCTTCATGAGCTTCAAAAAAAGGAAATGCAGAGCCAAGAGCTAGTGTTTAATTACATATCTGCTTTCTGAGCAAGTGCCTCATGCATCCAGGCACATTTCTTCATACATTAAGAAGCATTCAGATGTTTTTCCTGATACGTGAACTGTGGTTCTCGTGGGCTGTTTTTCTCCTTTTCCCCAGTCCCACATTTATCAACTTAATAAAAGGTAGGTTTAAACTTTAGAAGTTGTGCAAATAAAGAGAATAGTCCATAAATAGAAAATATATTAAACTCTATCTGGCTTTAAGTGCTCTTATAATTAACACAGGTTGACTGAATTTCTCCTGTTTTGCTTATCTGCAATGAACTTTTGTCTTGAATCAAAATGTTCTGTTCCTGTGATTAATAGCTGTTTCTACACAGTGATTGAGACAACAGGAAGCAATGTTTTATTTGCTTGAGTGTGTCCTTAGTGCAAAAGAGTTTGTCATGAGAATGAAAGCAGTTTCTAGTTTTCTGTTTCTAATTTTCAAAGTAATTTCAACTGATTTTTCAAATGCAAAATCTCTTCTATGTCTGTTGCTTTATGATTTTTCAATTCTTCACTCTTCTATGTAATTAGAAGCCTGCTAATAGACATGGTGGTAACTTTTCTGATATGCTTCATATTTTGAATCCTTTTTATGTAATAAATGTGTATTTCCTTGCCACTAAAATTCAAGAAGCTTTGAATGGGTTATAGGCCTGAAATTTCCAATATGTCCTTTTCTTAATAAATATTTAGAAAAGGGAGCTCTCTTCATTTCATGCACTGTCAGGATTATCCTTCTAGTCCCCTCTGCCTCATGGTGTAGTGGATTCTACATCTGTTACTTGCTTATAACATTTCTAGAATTTTTCTCGTGACTTATTTGATCTGTGGAGCTGGTAGTTTAAAACATATTGGTTTTGTTTGCTGTGTTTCTTTATTATGCCTATGTATGCTTAATGCTGCTGTCTGCTTTTTCGGTATTAATAAGATCTTTCTTGTACTTTAATTATCTTGGGATTTGTTTATGTCGTTGCTGTTGTTGATGCCATTTATTTTGTAGCAACATTCTCACAGAAAATACAACAGTTTAATGCAGATGCTACTGGAAGGGTCCTGCTGATGTGGGGACTTTTCACTGTGATGCATTAATTGACGTGGGTCTGCGGTGGCTGGCCAAGGGAGCCCAGTGGGTATGTTCACGCCACGCTGACTGCCTGATTTAACCAGAAACCACTTCAGCAAATGCAACTGTGCAGCACAGCTCTGTTGGTGCAGAGCTGTGCCCGAGGCAGGAAGCCCAGCAGACAAGGAGCGCTGGAGCAGTCCAAGCTCCAAGTACCTGTGTGTCTCCCTGGCATCGCAGAGAGGTCCCTGGGTCTGACTCCAGTGTCTCTCCAGAGCTAGGTAGGGATGTGTTCCTCATACTGCAGACCAATACACAGCGTGGTAGTTCTCAGCGGTCTGGTTCAGTGGCTGGCAGTGTATTGTCCTGATATTTGTGTTTCCTTGTCACATTTGTTAACCTTTGAATGCAGGAAACTCATTAAAGCAATTCCTCAGACACGCACACTCCAGGCTTTCCCAGAGCTCTCGAGTCAGGCCCAGATTAGCATCAGCGACAGCAAGAAGCAAATCTCCAAATGGATTGATTGATAGTGAGATTAATGATCCTCAAGATTTCTGTCCAGGTTTATTATTGGGAGGCTCACAAATCTTTGCTTTCAGGGAGAAGGGTGGGGAGGAAGGACCAGCTGGCTGCCACCCAGTCTGTCTATATTAGCGTGATGAGGTGATGGACGTAGCCCTGTTAGAGCACCAGCATTAAGTAATGTATTTTCAGCGTTCCTATTATCTACCAGGTACTAAATGATTTGCTCCTCTGCTCTTGGTGCCAGTTGCTCTTTTCTTTTCCTTTGTGCTGTGCTTCCAAAGGTTTCTAATTGTGTTTTAAACAGAGTTAGCAGAGAGACCGTGAAATTTTTAAAGTAGCTATTTCTTGTTGAAGTGGCCAATGAAAAAAGCCCACCCTCCAAATACTCAGTGATTAAGAGAGAAAGGAAATAATCACTCTTTTAATATTTGTCTTGGCCCCAGATAAGCTACACATGAATTATGTCCAGCAGTGTTCGGAATTCTTCCTAGTTCTCCCATGCAGCTTTAGTCCAGGTGCACATGGACACGTGTGTTGAGAAAGGTGAAGCTTCCCATAGAGTATTTCACTATATTTAACAAACTGACATTTCTCCCTGAAGATGGGCAGGACCATCAAAACTGAGGAACAAGCTGTGCCTAAATTTTTAGAAGACTTTGGTGTTAGATCCCAGGCTGCGAATTGGGATCCCTAAAATATCTGTCAATTGAATGTCCCGCTGTCCAATTTGGAGGAAGGAAAGAATATTTTTTGTAAGGGCAATAACAGAATTCTTCTGTTTTGAGAGCAATAAGGTAGGAGTAATTAGGGACATTTATGTGAATATTCCAAAGAGAGACTGCTGTCCTCTCCTAGGTTGGATCATCTCTGTTTTTTGGGTTTTTTTATAACACTGTTTCCAATCCAGAGGAATTACACTTTGCATTCAAAATTACCTGTATTTTAACCTCCCAGTATGTCACCCTGGTTTTATTCATTCTTTTCCTAAGATTCATCATTCCAAAGGGAATTCATGTCCTGAAATGATGATATCAAGTATACCAAATTTTGAGATCTTAGAGGTGCTGCTAAAAGCTCCTCTCTAGTAAGAGGCAATAATCATTGATTGCTGTGGCTCTTGTGATTATGGAACAGCTCTTCACTTGCTTAAATCCAGCTTTCTTTTGTGAGAAAGTTTTAAGGCTCCTTTTTAATATTACATGATGTTTTGGGCATTGGAAGTACACATTTTATGGGAAGTGCCTGAGGTATTATTTGATTGGAAAAGGCATGTCTTTGTTTTCCTCTGTGTTTTTCTAGCCTTTGTTATGAATGTTGCATTACATAAATAGTTGGCTCAGGGAGAAGAAAATTAATATGTCAGGCTTCCCTTTGGTTTTTAAAGCTGTGCCTAATTTTTAAACCATTTTAAGATACCACCTAAAGGTATGTCTACCCTATTTTTGCCTGAAGACATTAAAGTTTTGAGTGGTAATACATATAACCAATGAGCTTGTTCTCATGCAGTACAAAATACTGATGAGTAAACACATTCAGTCATCTGTAAAATTGCTGCGTGTATCCAAGACAGCTGTTGTGAGTATTGATAAAGCAGGAGGGGAGGGTCTGGTGCCTCTGGCCCTGTCAGAGGTCACCAGGAGAGTAATTAGCTACCAAGTGTCACAGGGCCAAGTGTCATCACAAATAAGGTTTCACCACCGCCTTCGCTGTTCTCCAGGGACACCAGGATGACGGGGGAAGGAAGCGTGGAAAACATTTGTGCTGAGTTAAACTAAGACTTACCTACTTATGATTTGCAATTAAAGAGCTTTCTAAGTGCGTTTCTGCACTGGCCACCTGGGTGCTCTCTGGTCGCACAGCTGATGAAGGGGGAGGACTTGAAGGCAGCTCATCTGGAGGTGTTGTCATTTCTTAACTGTTTAATTATTTGAATACCCCTCTAAAAATTATTCTGTCTTGTATAATGCCTGAGTTCAATACCACATGTGATATAAATGGGTGTCTGGGATCTGGTGCAGGATAGGATCTCAGAGGATTGGGAGAAGAGGATTTTTAATTTTGTGGAGAGCTGTGTAGTCAGCTGGCAAATTTAGGCCATAAATATTAAATTAGCTGTCGTTCTGTGTCAGAAATCTCTAGTCTTGTTTGCAGATTAGTTTTTCAGCTGAACAATTTTACTAGTGCTGTGTACTTCAGCACAAATACTGTCTCAAAGGTTTGTCCACCTTCTTTTTTTTTTTTTCCATCTGCCATTTCCCAGCCTTTTCCCATTCTTTATTTCCCTATGATACTGCAGAATATTGCGGCTGGACAGGTGATTAGCATTTGGAGCCTTTTGTGGATCTGTGTGGGTGTGTCAAGTCCCTAATGTGAAAAAGCATTTCTCCTTGCCCAGAGGAAGTCCTCTGAAAGGAACAGTCTACTTGTCACTGTTCTGTCTAGGATAACATGCCAAGGGCTTGGCATGCCATACACTTCTGAAATTTACCCATGTACCATCCAGACCTTTCCTGGTACCATATCTGTGTGATGCTTAACACTGCTCAAGAAGATTCCAGGCAGAAATTGCCTTGTGGGGAGAAGGCAAATGGTCTTCAGGAGAGATCTGATGGAAAATCAGCATTAT
Source organism: Dasyornis broadbenti (assembly GCA_013397935.1). Taxonomy (NCBI): domain Eukaryota; kingdom Metazoa; phylum Chordata; class Aves; order Passeriformes; family Dasyornithidae; genus Dasyornis; species Dasyornis broadbenti. The sequence goes on from VZRN01000404.1 coordinate 440,005, forward strand.
TGTAGGGAAATTTTCCTCCTTTATCACCTTTCCTTTATTCTCCTGGTTTTTATACATTCCTGCTTTGTTCATTCTCCAGTGGCTCCAGTTCGGTCAGTATTCATTCCCTTACTGCTCCAGCATGGCACAGGTTCTTTTATAACTTGGCTTTTAAATTCTGGTCATTAAGCGTTAAGACCTGGGAAGGAAAACAATTGTAGAAAATTAGGGCAATATAAGCCATTTTCTGGCCAAAAAAGTGTAAATGCAGATGCCCCTCTGATACAATGAATGTAATATCACTGCTCCATGCTGGTCACTTATTCATATTCATAAGATCAGCTTTTTTCCTGTGGTTTTCTCTCCTCTTTTTCTTCTTAACGCTTGAGTCAGTTTTATTGCTCATAAAAATCGGTGACTGATGACCCCAGCTAGAGCAGTGCAGACTGCAGACAGCTGTTGTCCAGGCTCCCATCCACTGCTCTGCTGGTGACATGGTCATGATTTGCAGCGCTTCTGTTGTTCCGAAGTCTGTGCTCTTTTCTGAGGAGTCATTGCCAATTCTGACAGTGACAAATGCTTGCCAAGGAATGGTGAGGCTAGTTTAAAGTGCAGAGCCATGTGTTACTAGTACACTTGACTGCATACATACTCTGGTTTTGGTGCCAGCAGAAACCAATCTTAATTGTGTCTCCTGAAAAACATGCAAAACAGTTCAACGGGAATCTGAAGCAGCTTTTCTTCTATTGAAAGTGAGAATGAATGTACAAAGGTAGTGAAAGGGGATCGTTTCCTGTCTTTGCATCCTTGTTTGGGAGTTATTTGCAGACACCCCCGTGATGGAGGAGCATGGGGAATGAATGCCTGTATCCAGGTTGCATCTGATAAAAGACTAAGCCATGTCCGGTGCAGTCTGGTTAAGAGATCCTTTACAGATCCTGGTCTGACTCTTATTCCATCTTTCCTGCTCTTCCCAGAAGCTAAAAATTGTGTAAAAGTAGGATGGCTGCAGGGACTATTGGCCTCTTAGTTAACAAATGTCCATTCGGCAGAAGTTCTATCTGTGGAAGGCTGTTTATGGAGGAAGGGTGCCTGAAGGACAAGATTTGCCCTGCTCTGACAGTAGTGAATAGGCCTGCAGGACCCTTTCAAGCCATCTGCCCCTGAATTGGTCATGCTTTAGCAGGTAATGACCCAGGAAGAGAGCCTAGAGCTCCTGGATGCTATTACAGAAATAATGTAATATAAATCAGGCAGGCCTTGGAGAGGGAATACACACTGCTCCAGCCAACACCAACACCTGGAAGAAGGACAAGTGAACGAGGAGCAATGAATGTGCTGGTTGCTTCAGCGTGAGGCAGGGCATGGCTCTTGGGTGTCCCCAGAATGGGAAACATTCCCCTTTGGTTTTTCCAGTGTTCAGCCACTGCCCCGGTGGTTCCATGCAGGCACTGCAGAGGTGATCGCTTGTCCCTCGCCATTATCCTGGCTCCTCCTCTCCCTACCCGGCTGCTCCAGAGCACACAGATCCCGCTGTCATTGCAGATCAGGGGATGCTGCCCCCGTGCTGGACCCAGCACAGAGGAGTAAAGGCCAGGCAGTGCCCTTGGAGCAATTCCCAGCAGTCCCATCGGCTGCAGCCGAGCTCTGTTTGTGTTGGAGGCAATATTAACACTGAGGCACTACCTTCTACATGAAAATAAAATGCATCCATGCTTTCAGGCCATTATGTGAGCTAGTTCTCCCTCTTGCTTTCAGAGGAGTATAAAGGAGAAGCTGCTTGAGCTTTACTGCCTAATAACCAAGGAAACCTGTTTGGAGTGTCAAAATCTCACAAAGCATCTCCTCTCATATAGAAGTTAATCTGGTATTTTGCTCAACAGAGATGGAACAAACATTTAACCCAGCTAATCAGCCATCACTTGCTATATTTTTATGCTTTCATCTTAGTAATAAGGTGCTGCTGCTCTGGACTTTGCATCCTGTTAGTTTGCATTAATAACTCACAGCCAGTATCTCTGCAAAAAGATTCTGGGCAGGGGGATGCTCTCCCTCACATTGTCTTTGCATTCCAGACCCTGCCTCTACTTCTTCTCTGGGGAGATGCTAATCTTGCAGTGTTTTACTTCGGCATTTGGGTCCATATGTGACAACTGTGTGTCTGATCACCACAATCTCGCACGGTTATTGCACCCCAGGGAAAGGGAGCCACAAAAACATATGGGGCTAGAGAAAACGGTGTGCTTCACTGCTCACGGGCATATTTCAGAGACAACAGACTCTTCAGTATTTCACAGAAAAGATGTGCCTCCCCAAAATCTTTTGGAAGTGAAATCAAGATTGTGATTTGCTTTTCCTCAGCCAGTGCTGCGGAAATACAATAATTATTCTAAAATTAGTGTTTCGCTTGTTAAGATTTTAATAATCATTTATACCATGACAAAACCCAGTTGTGCATTTGCTAAGGACCACTTCTGTTAGGGAAAGAAAGCCTGTTATTTTTTTCTGCTGACAGTGTTGATTTCCTGAGCAAATGGCCACATGTGCAAACACCTGTCCATGTATACACACTGGGGTTAAAAGTTACATACTGAAGTGCTCATGTGAAAATAGGTGTAGATTTGCACCTTGTCTAGCCCTGCATCCTCTCCCGTCTCTCCCCTCTTGGTGGCTTGAAATAAGCAATTTCCTGCTCTCATCCTTTTCCTTTATCCAGCCCTTCCCATATACACACTCAGATTTACTGCAGCCTCTTGTAGCCTTAGCAACTGCTGCCACTTAAGATTTGTATCTGAAGGAAAAGGTAATGGGTAGGGGAAATGCCAAGGGATAGAAAGGAGCATCCTAAACTGGGGGAGGAGGCAGATACTGAATTGTCTGAAATGCCTCTCAGTAGCCTTGATGGCAGCTATCAGTATTTATTGCTACAAACCAGGCATGAGTTTCCAGAAGGCTCTTCTTGGGGCCAGGTGTTTCCTCACTCAGGAAAAATGGACATTATCCAAACCGGAGTCATCTGCCTGGCGCCCCGAGATGTGTGTTCTCTTCTGGAGCTGCATAGAGGAAAGACTGCAAGAGTGAGAAACAGACTCAGTAAGCAGAACTTGCTGGAAAATTCATCCAGCGAGTTTGTTAAACTCATAAAAGATCTTTTAAAGATCTGAGGCATGGAAAGAGTCACTAGGACAAGGGTACAATAGCCTGTGTACAGCAAGCTCAGCTGTAGAGGCTAAACTTAGACTATTTACAGCTATTATGAGCAACTGGAGAAAAAAAAGGGAGTTTGAGAGGCATGTCATCCCCTAACGTGCCAATATCCAGTACTGTAAAGTAACAGAAGTGCTGCATTATGTACGTATTTGCGTCAGACAAGATTGTGATGTTTGTGACTTGAGAAGCCTTTAGTCAAAGTCCATGGTGTCTGCCTTTGCAAAACAGCTGCAGAAAGTCTTCCAGGACTAAACTGCAGAATTTTTAATGACATTAATGATTGTAGCAAACTTTACTATGTGAAATATTCATTTAATACATTGTTAATCCAACATTGTGCTCAGCAGAGTTGTGCTGGGCTGGATGTTCAGCTATCGCCATCATGGGCCTTAAAATATTGCACAGTGGGATTATCTGACACAATTACATGTTTTGAGGCTATTAAGAAAAAGCCATCTTATGACTGTGTATAAAACCATAATGCCAGCCTCTCAGAGCCTCTCAGAGTATAAAATAACAAATTAACAAAAAATAATTGCTTTTCTTCAATATCATCAGCTTTAAAAAATCCTGTAAATCCCTGCATAAAGGTCTGTCTTTTTATCAAACACCTTTTTAAGGCCTTCATTACCAGGAGAAGCCATTCAAGGATTTCTGTAGTATTGACTCAAGGGAAAGAGTCCCAAATACATCAAAATCAGGAACATTTTGCCTGTTTCATATTCATAGTTTCTTCTTTATGTGTGACTGATTTATTCTGCTGCGTGCCCCCAGGGTGTGCATTGTCCAAAATAAAGGCTGCCAAAAAAAAAATGAGAACAGGGAGCAAGTGGTGAGGCGGGGGGAGTTCAACCCATGTTTTTAAAGGCTGTGAGACTATTGCACATCTTGCATCCTCATGTGTGAATTCACCTTATGGTGTTTCTTAACAAAAGTATACTCACTAAATAAATAACTTCAGCGGAATGCAAGCCATCACGCCTGAAAATAGAAAGCTGTTTCCAGACAGTGGCTCCATGCTGTGAAATCCACTCTCTCCTGCTCCTGTATTGTCTTAAGTTGTACTTGTGCTGCCATAGCCTGTGCTTGTGTTACAAAGCACTGAGCCCGTGCAGTAGAAAGTACAGATGCATGGTAAGCAAGCACCCGCGATAATTTTAGATCCTGGTTTCACCAAAGAGAGTGGTTTGGTTTTCAGTGGCTTTTTTTCTCCCTGGCATGTATGGAGGTTGGAAACAAAGCGAGCACAAATGACTTTGCCCAGGTGTGTGGGATGGCTCTGCATGGAGAGCATGATGCCCGAGTTGCAGAGCCGCAAACTGCAGGAACTGCAAGGCAGCAGCTCAGAAGCCCCATGTGCAAATATGTTTGAGCAAGGGAACTGCAACTTGACAAAGGCACAGCTCACCAGGAGCCAACAAACTTTGCCCAGGTGTTGAGGAGCAGTTGAAGGGTGGCAGGGAGGGGGATCTTTCTGCAGTGGGGAGCTATTGTTTAGTGCCCCGACAGATGAGAGCAGACCCTTCTCCTGCCACAATAGCTGCTCACACCAAGCAAGACTCATTAAATATTCAGTTCCAGCCTCAAGCAGCTCATTAAGTCAGCAACGAGCAGTGACGCTGGTGTTGGAAACCCTGCCTCAGTTAACATCAGCATGCAGAGTCTCCCCGGATCTCTTGATGTTATTCTGCTCAGTACCTTTTCTGTGATGACCAGCTTGTGCTCTCTGCTTTGCATTAAATACAGGTAAAAAAGTCAGGTGGATTAAGTTCTACTCTTCTTTATAGGCCTTTTCAGAGAGGAGCCCTGGGGCCCAAGAGAAGTGTCTTTTGGATTTTTCTGTATCAGCGTATGTAATACAAGTTTGCAGGAGGAGAATGGGATGAAGGTTATATGGCTTTAGTGTTAAAAAGCAAACAAAAAAAAAACCTAATGTTTGAAGGATAACTTTCATATCAGAACATCAAGATATTCAGCAGTTACAGATGCTGTATTAACTGTCTGCTGGTTGTTACACAGCAGAAACTTTTATAGTAAGTGTATTTTCCCTGGAAATGCGTCTTAAGTGGATTTGGACTTGAATTGTATGCTGAGTGTGTTTCTTGTGTGCAGAGTTTCCTTCTGAATGATGTATTTGAAACCTGTTTTGCATCCACTAACTTTTATGAGTGTAATTTCATATTCAATAGTACTTAGCAATAATATATAGAGGCATTTATGATGGGTGGGTGTCAGATATCATTGAATTAGAGCACACCAGGATCTGGAATTGGGATTGTAATTGTAGAAAACGCACATATGTTTTCGTGTATCGATGTTTTAAAACTATAACATCTGAAAGTATGGAATAGAAATGGAGAAATAGAACATGTGCAAAAGTTTTTGTCTGTTTTTTTCAGAGAGCAGTTTTTTACACCCTGAATATATATTTTTTTTTCTTTAACAGAAAGTGTTTTCAGACTGCCCATTTCTATGTGGAGGACAGCAGTTCCCCCCGTGTGGTCCCCAATGAAAGTATTCCCATTATACCTATTCCAGGTAAGACGGGCTTAATCTACTGTGTTTGTACTACTTGGAGAATGGTTTAATTACGTAAGGAAAATAAGGTTATGCTTGTGATAAATCATGAGGTTTTGGTAGAAATTTGTTGTATCCGTGCTGCTTCATTTAATTTAATGTGTTTTGTAATGGGGCTCTGAGTGCCAATGCTGTATTTTTCCACAGGCACCTCTCTCACTTTGTTTTAATAGAAATTTCAAAGTAACCTTTGCAAAATGTCAAAAACATGAGTAACAAGTCTTGAAAACACTGAGGCATTGCATCCAGGGTGAAAGCAGCTGCTCCATCAGGGCAGGTTGCAGAGGAGGGATATTCAGCTCCACTGCTCTCTCGAGACTGGGGGCCTTGCCCCCTCTTTCACTGTGTGTAGAGGTGGAGTCTGGGGCTCTCAGAAAGGACAGTGAGACACAGGGATAAGCAAACAATCTCAAGTAAAGTCCAAAGTCATCTGTTAATTTGGTGTTAATAAAGTTACCAAAGGTCAAATTCTCATCTCAGCTATACTGAGAGGGATGCTGGAAGCAGAGTATAGTGCTATTCTCTCTTCATAAGGCATTTCCCCTGGGAATTAAGTGCAGGATGCAGCTGCCTTGAAGCTGTGATGACAGTGAGGAGCTTGGTGTGACCGTGGCCTTTGCAGCCGCTGCCTTGGCTGATGACAGTCAGTCTCACAGGCAGAATTAAGATACCATAAAATGTTGTATTGACCTCAGTCTGTCAAAGGCTTGTACTTGTTGCTTAAAGGTGTTTTAAGTTTCCTTGTCATATTCTGTGTTTGCATCATTGATCTGGGATTCAATCTGCAGCTAATTAGGTACATTTTACCAAAAAACATTCAGAGCCTTTTGTGAGACACTGAAGAAATTTGCTTCCTAGAAAAGTGAAAGAGTCTAGTTATATTTTCCTTGATTTTATTCAGTAGACATGTGTGACTTATTTCTAGAAAGAGTCTTTCAAAGTACCCATGGGAACTAGTAGGAAAGGTCAGCTATTACATTCTTGCAGAAAGCGTTAGGCAGTTTGCCTTGCAGTCAGATGCTGTGCCACTGAAAATAAAGAAAACATGCAGCATCCCCTCTGCTTTCTGTTGGAGACTAAAATGTATGTCCTGGCCACCTCATGTCCTTAGCAAGAAGTCATCCTTCTCCTTTAGGGTAACAGGAGGTGACAGGTTTTAATCTTAAACCATCGGTGATTAGTTTTCACAGAAGTACTTAAATAGCTGGAGAACTACATTCATCCTGCTCTGAAACCAAGAGGAATAAATGCTGTTGGAACTGCTTGTGGCAGTCAGTTCAGTGGTCCCACCATGCCTGCTCTGGTGTGGGACCTCCTTGGAGCTTGTGGGGGACAGGAGGCTGGGCTAAGCTGGACTCTGTGCACAGCACAGTCAAAACACAGGGGATTATGACTACAGGACACTGGGAGGAGAGAAAGTCTCCCTTCAGAGAGAAGCCTCTTTGGCCAATGTGTAGTGTTTTTACTGTAATTGAGACAATTTTTTCTTAGATAAAAGAAACCAGCAGAAAGCTCCATCTTCTCATGTTGCAGTGTGTGTCATTGAGACAGCGGTTCCCTGTTGTGCCAGAGATGTTCTGATGGTCAGTCCATTAAGACTGGAGTGCATTCCTATGAATTGTCCTGTAGGCTGAAGAAGTTCCATTCAAACCATGCAGGCAGCTGGTACTGTCAGAGCAGCACGTGCACCGGTGCTTCTCCAGCTGCTGTTCTGGCACACAGCAGAAACTGACTGGGAACAGAACCTTGTCTTCTGGGGACATTTCCCATGGCTAGGGTAAGGCAGGCTGTGAGACCATAGCAGCTTTGTGAGGGACATGATGCTGCTGTCACTGCAATGCTCACTGTGGTGTGCTCAGACTCAGTAATGCTGAGGAAGAGCTGCTCGGCCCTGATAAGGGCCACTGCAGATTAAGGCACCCCTGAGCAAATGCTGGAGGACACCTTGAGCACCTTTGTAGTTAAAAATCTGCAAGGATTGCTGATGAGCCTTAAGGCACATCAACAACTGGGCCTTACAGAGAGGTTTAGTCTTGTTGGATGCAAAGGTGAATCCAACCCTTATATTCCCAATCTAATGACAACATTTTTGTGGATATAATGGACATATAGACACTGACATACAGACATCCAAATGGAGGGGCCTTAATCTGAAGCTGAATCATGCCCAGAAAATTTTAAGAGAGAATGAACTGGTGAATTTGAAGATCTTGACACTGACATTAAAGCTGTTTATGCCACCGAAAGCCAAATCACCCTCTGGAAGTGCCTCATTCTGTGTGCGTTACCTGTACAGGGATAATAGTTAATACACAGATACGTTCAGTCATAAGGAGGCTCAAGTTAGTAGAGAAAAATTCCAGCTATGTTGGCTTTTTCCAAAGCTGGAAGATACTGCCTTGAAGCTCTCTGAGGCATTTTCCTTGTTTGGAGATATAGAAGAGGGCTGTTTTCCCCCATATACCTGTTGCTAGATGACAGTCCTCCCTGACGTCAGCTGCTGCTCCCACATAGACAGCCCACTGAAATGCCTGAAGAACGTGAAATGACAAAATTCTCCTTTGAACTGATGGCAACTGATAAAATGATAAGCCTCTGAACTTTTCGTCTGGAAGCTGCCGCAGGGTGTGAGAAAGTCCTACTTGCCATGTTGATACTAGAAGCGAAATGTAAGTGGCATTTTCACAGAAACAAGGTTTTTTAAGTAACCTTGTTAGGCTGTGAAACCCCATCCTTACAAGAGGAATTTGACTGTATCCCTGTGGGACCCTTCCTCTACCTTCTACAGTTCAGTGGACCAACTTCCACTCTTGGTTAAGAGCAAGCAGCCACACTGATGGCCATTTAGAGCAGTGTGGCTGAAGATGTTGAGCACATTTGCCAAGGCTCATCTACAGCACACAGTGAGCTGCTGGGCAGAGGGAACTGAGCGGGTTTAGGTTGGCTGGTCCTGGCCCAGGTGTGGGGTGCCTCTGCCAGGTGTCTGGGAGCCAGGCACAGCAAGGTCCTCACACAGCTCAAGGTTTCAGAAGAGCACTGGTGTCTCTGTGTGCCACTGCTCTGTTCCGTGACGTGTTGGCACATTCAGAGGTAGTGTTTGTGTTTATTTCTGCACCATGTCCTGTTCTTGTTTTTGCAAACCCTCTGTTTTCTCAGGTCTATGAGCCCTAAATCAGTCTACCGGCTACCTGCTGTAGGCACACAGTACAACTTTTCAGGTGTGAAATCTAAAAAACTCTGCTTGCGAAGGAATTACTTTATCCATTTTCTATTTCACTTCCCTTGGCATACGTCCTTAATTATTGTGCATGAAGCCACATCACGCATAGGTGTGTGCCTATCTGTGCAAATCCTCTCTGAGATCCAAATCATTATAATTATTCATAATTATCTGCACTGCTTGATCTAGAGAAACACAGGACAAAGGAGTTATCATTAACTGAGTCACCCACTGGATATTTCATCTGAGGTATAAATCTCAACTCGCATAAGCCTTGCACCTGACAGTAATGCATCTGTAATCAATGGCAGGTTTCTGAAAATTCCCCTGCCATTCTGCCAACAAAATTATTTCTCTGTATCTTCTCTCTTTGCCTCCACACTCAGTTAATTTTGGCCACATCCACATTATCTTAGCCTGGATCTCTTTACTGAAACGTTTGGTCTTGGCAAGATCTCACTCAGCAAATCTGGTCCTGCTTTTGTTTGTTCGGTCTTCTCTATTGCTGGGTCAGTATCTGACTGACTTTCTGGATTGATCATTTTCAGTAGAGTTGGGAAAGTAACAACAACTGCAGCATCACAGCTGCAGAGACCTGTGTGTTTTGCAACAGTGAAAGCAAACCTTAGCAGTTCTCCTTTCTTACCATAACAAGACCTGCTCCCCGACAGCAGTGCAGAAGTGCAGCTCTGTGCAAATTAGTTATCAAACAGTGAAATAAGCACAAATTTCACTTCCACCCTCCTCCTTTCCTTTGTCTCAGAGTTTTCCTGCTCTTGGGTGGAGCATCGTTCTAGATCTTGCTGTGACTTTACTGGTTCCTTGCCCAGCCCATGGGCACAATGGATGCTGTGGCACTGATGGCAGTAGGACTTGTGGTGAGATGAGACCAGAGGTAGTTGAGGCTTGACCTGATGGGAAAGCTCAAAACTCTCTGTAGTTTTGACCACAGTCCAGGGAAGCACAGGTCATAAAGAACAAAACAGCTGGCTGATGGAGCTGATTCATTTACCATATTTTTCCAGAAGTGTTTCACATCTTATATTTTTAATATAAGTAAAATTTCTCAGAGCTGATGCCAATCATTTCAGCTGTGTCTAGACTACAAGACTAAGAAACACTTCCCAGTTGTCAGATCACTGTATATTCAGTTTTAGATTTAAATGGCAGTAAATTAATTTTTTAACTAGTCCTGGCGTTTATTAATAATGTATTTTAAAAAAACTAGTGGCAGAATCTGATGGAGAAACACTCTCCTGCTTCTTCAAGAATGTCTCAGTGTGGGTGCACAAGCCCAGGGAATAGAGGAATAGCAATGAAAAGGTGCTTTCACCACCTCATGCCACCCACCACACCACGGAGTAAAGGCCAGGGCGCCCATGAACTTCTTTCATTTCCCTGTGTCTCCTTGTGGTTACAAGGAGTCCCATCATGAATCCATCTTACTAATTCTTAGCTCTTCAATAACTTGAATACTGCCTTGAACCTTTCCTGACAAATGTCAGTGGTCAGACTTGATGTGTTTTTTACAGGCTGAGCTGCTGTGTTCTGGTAGCATCCACCCCAGAGAGACAGTAACGAGTATCTCATGTGACAAGGAAACTGCAGGTTCCCAGCACAGGCTTGGTATCTTACTGCTTTCTGCCAAGGTGTGGCTCTCAAGTTGCATCCCCAGAGCTAAAGAGCAGAGCCTAGGACGTGTCTGTGGCCGTGACAGTGACAGTGCACTGAGCACAGTGAGCCTTGCGAGGCACAGGAACTGCGCTAGCTGCAGCCGAGGGCTTCTTTCTCAAGGGCATGAAGCTCTTCACTGAGCACAGAGGTGGTGCTCTTCAGCTGTTTAAGACTTTATTTCTGCTCTCTGCTCCCCGTGGATTTATGTTCCAGCACCATATTGTGAATTGTACCTATCTTCAGCTTCAATTAAATTCATGAACGCAATATTGCAAACACAGCCGTGCTCTGAAGCCAAGAAAATATCAAGGTGTTTTAGAGAACATCCACCTTCCTTTTACTGTGGTACCAACCCTGCTCCTGCACTACACAGAAGCATTTATGGTATGATATCTGTTGTGGTACTTCCAGTGGAGGCTTCAAACATTGGCTGCATCACAAAAGAATGTGGTTTTTTTATGGTGGCCATGTGAAATGCAGGTCGATCCTTTTGTGAGAGCTACCACACTGGGAGACAGAGCCCTGGAGTTGGATCTCCGTGTGCTCAAATGTAAGGCTTGTGTGCAATTGATGGCAGGACTGGGGCCTGAGGATAGAAATGTGTGAGATTAAAATTGTGTTCCTTAGCTGGCCATACCAAATAAGATCATATTTAATGTCTGGGCTAAGGGAAAATTCATATTATTTCATTCTCTTGGACTGAAATTGGCCTTTTGCTTAAAGGGAAGAAGTGTATTGCTATTAGATTTATAATTAATGATAACCTAATCTAAGATTTGTACAAGCAGACTTAAACTGAGCTCTTATTTTGACACATATAAAATTTTATCATTAACGTCTTTATATTCCTGACTGACACATGGCTAATAGCATTGTAGTAGATTAAGTCTTGAAGCAAGAGAGATGAATGTAGCTACAGAATTACACAGGTGATTTTTCATATTCTGCTTTTTCATCTGTCTCCCCTTTATTAGAAACCTGCCCTTGTGTTCATTTGACTTGATTTTAACAAATAGATAACAATTATCTTACTGAAAGGACTCCTTTTCTTCTTTCAGCATGCCCATCTTTCCAGGACTTTCAAATGTATTCGAAGTGTTTTCCATGCCTTTTCACTTTGAAAGGTGGTTTTTATTAAAAATAGTAGTTCATAAACACATGATTACAAAAAGTGAGCGTTAATGAGGAATAGTACCCCCAGTAATCAACTCTTAATGACTTCTTATTCATATTCATTTATTTTAATTTATAATTTGTCTTAATTATTGAGGTCAATGACTTCAGGAGGATGCCAGCCTTAAGAGATCTTCAGCAGGTATTTTTATGTCCTAGAATGAAACCTACTGTATAGCCTTTATAGTATTTGTGGAGATAGGATCCTTCTCAATAGTAAGACACCTTCTCAATACTAAGATTTTTTAATGACTTTGTTTTATCATAAATTAATTGATACTTATGTTATACAAATAAAACTGCTCTTATATTTCTGGTGATTTTTATACAGCAAGCAATGCAATCAGTCAGAAAGAATCATTATTTCAATTGAAACATAATGGCTTCAGTTGCATTCTTACTTGAAATAGTTATGCAAGGCAAGCCAGTATACTGCAGAATTAAAGGCTCTGACAATTTGAATTCACGAAATCTAAAATGGTTTGAAGAAAACTGGGCACCACCCTGTTTTACATGTGGAAGTACTTGCAGAGTCCAGCATTTGCGTGACTTAGGGCAGGAGCTGGCCATGTCTGTCTGCTCAGACATTTCAAATTCAATCAGTGCCAAAATTTGAGCAGCATGTGAAGTTTCTGGCCCTTGTAAGTGTGTGCAGTTTGGAGTGGATGCTCAGTTTGTAGGTTTATATAGTTTTGTCTAAGCTTTTCTCTAGAGGTGGACACTTGACCTTAGTGGAATTGATGGGAGTTTTTAAATAACCTCTGCTGGGGCAGAATTTTGCCCAAGGGTGTGCTGTTCATCCTTGCAGTATTCTATCTGATCAGCCACTCGTGTAGAGACACAATATCACACTCCGTGTGGTTACTCCTGCTGCCACAGCTCTGCAGCCTTCATTCTGGTGTGTAGTGTAGTTTATGTGATGGCTGGTAGGCTCCATTTTAAATGAAGTGCATCCTAAATATTGATGCTAGATATTCCAGCTGCTTGCAGAATTTTTTCATCCCTCTTTGTAAAAAGTAAAAAAGCCTTGAAACTTCCCTGAATGTGGTTAACAATAAATAAATATGTTTTTAAAAATCCTGTGCTTGCATTCAATGTTCACTCCAGCAGTGGAGAGTAAGAGAGTGAAAGATGAAATAACATCCCAGGGTTGAGTGCTGCTGAGAGCACAAAGGTGCTTGTTTAGTATGGATATGGGAAAGCGTTTTTCAAATATGTTATTTTTCAGTGAGTTAAGAGGTCAAATCCAGTCCTGTTCTAATCCTACTGGTAGATATTTTGGGAAGACTGTTTTTCAGAAAATGAGAACTGCAAGGATACAGTGTTGAGAGTGGATTCTCAAGGATTAATGTCCCTAACCATGTCACTGGTTTAATGATCGTCATGAGCCAAGTTAGCTTTGTGCTGCCTTCAGAAAGAGAGGGTTCCCTGTCACTTCACTATTCTTCATCCTAATGAGCAGGATCAACCCATCTACCCCATCTACCGACAACTAATCCTTCCCCTTCCCCACAAATCAAGTAATCCTTTCATACATTGATCAGCAGGCGGATTCAGTTCACTGCTCAGCCCCCTAGGCAGGGACAGGGCAGTAGCAGAATCCCATTGTCCTTTGGCTGAGAATTGATGGAGCTGCTCCTGGCATGCAGGGATGGCACAGAGCAGTGAGTGGCTGCTGTGGGAGCAGATGGGCCAAGGCACGTGACAGCCATGGCACCTGAATCCAGGCGGCTTTGTAAATGAGAGATCGAAGTGCAGGGACTCACAAACCAACCAAATAAGCTTTCACATTAAGAGTAAGGCGTAAGATGCAGGGAGTATATTGGATTTAGAAGGCTGGGTAAGGTAATACTGAAAAACAGAAAGCATTTACAGACAGAAGGAAAGACATGGAGAATTTTCTTGCCAAGACTATTTCATGTGTCAAACATCTGGTCTTCAGAAACAGCAAAACTCCAAACTAAATAAAGGTAATATGAGGAAGCACTTTGGTTTTGACCTTCTGGATTAATTCCTGACCCAAACCCATCTATTCCAATACAATGCCACTAAACTATCCGGTAAGCTCTCAGGCTATAAATGAATCAAAATGAATCTGAGACCTTATTATGTGGAAATGTCATCTCTGATAGGATATCCTATTTTTCTTTTGAAATTGGCCCCTATTGCTTTAACATTACAAAGGCAGCTTATTAAGTGGGAGCTATGGGAAAATCCTTCCTGGTAGGATTACTAATTATCCAAACTTAAAATGTAACCCTGCTCGAACTTTATTGCTTCAGTACGCTTTGGGCTTCTTTTGAAGGTGGCTGTCTTATGAAGGAATGTATTAAGTATTCTGCAGTGGCAATTGCCATTTCTTTAAAAAGGAGGTGTTAGTGAAGGTTTTCCTCTACAGTCATTTTTTTAAACAAACATGACTTTCTTCTTGGCCTTGTCTCTTTGTGGCAGGAAATGAGCTGCTTTATGCTTCCCTTTGGGTTTATTTGATACTCCTCTCAGGTGCTTGGCTTGGGCCAGCAAGCCAAGATGGGAACTCTACCAATACATTTAATATTTAGCACAGAAATTAAACATACCCCTCCTCCACGTGTCATCTTCAGTAGTATCTGATTATAAAAAATATTACTAAAATATTGTCCATCTAAGTATACTCCTTTCCCTGTGTAACACAAAGAGTTAGTACATTATTATGGTGCCAGATTCAGCTCATATTTCATAGTGAAGTAAATCCAGAATCACTTTATTGACACTGATAAAACAGATGGCTAAACCCAAGCTAGACAGAAATGTAATTATATCTGCAGTGTTAGAGGTGAAGGTACGTTATTAAAACATCTCCCTCTTTTTGAATAATGGGTAGGTCTTGCAAAATGTAAGGATCACACTGACAATATCAAATGTCACTCCAGCTTCTTGATGGGAAAAGGTATATGGTGCAAAAGGGAATATGCACAGAACGATGGAGAGCTGCTAATTAGCCATTATAGGATTCTATTAATCTCTCCAATCGACTAAAAGAATTACAGTCATTGAAGTCTATTTGCTTTAAGATGGAAAGAAGGCTTAACCAAAGCCTTTGGGCTGACGATAGCTGAAGGAAAAGCAGATTCTGTGCATCTAGCTACATCTGTTGGGTTTCCTGGAGAAGGTCACAGCCATGTCCAGATAACGTCAGCTCAGACCGTTCCAGGATGCTGAGGGTGTTAGCACACATTTTACCAGAGGCCCGGCAAGCTGCCCATGGCTGAGTGTGCCTGTATCCAGCCAAAGTAATTTGTGTTCCTGAGCAGCAGGTTGGAGTTGGAGGTCATGAGTAGAAAAATACTGGCCCAAATTCCTTCAGCGTTTTCCTGGTTCACTGGTTAATGTGATAGGCTTTATCTCCTGTACAGCTGCTTTCCTGTGGCCATCAGCTGGGGCCAGGTGGGAGTGCAGGGAGGACCAGCCACATCCTGCCACACTGCAGGGTGCCCGTCCCCTCAGGGCTGTGCCTGTCCCAGTCACAGGCCATGTTGGACCATGTTATCTCACCAGTTTGAAAGCTGAAAACCTTAAATTGTTTTTTAAGTTTCTTATGTTCCTGGTTCTGATTTTAATCTTCCTAATGTGTAATAATTATATTTGCTCCAACATGATTTTCCGGAGCTGATGGGCAACTTCATTTCCCTCTCACCCAGTGAGCTCATATGTCAACAATACTTCCTATTTACTTATTTAATGTGTAATTGTTACCCGTGTTACCCAGTTACCCGGGGTAAGAAACTGCATTGGGTTAAGGCTTCTGGAGGGAATTAGAATGAAAATGGAGAAGAGGAAAAAGGGAAGAGAAACACCAAAGGAGAGTTAACAAGAGAGAAGTGAAGTAGCAGTGGCTATAAAGGTGGAGACATACTGCCACCATGCAGTGATGATGATAAGAAGAAAACTAACCACACTTTGCCGTGGATTTCTGGTGCAGACCCATCCTTGAAATTGGTGGGAATTCAATGGACTGGAGAGCATGTTATCTCTAATGTATTTTTTGGCTCACAGATCACAATTAAAATTAAATTCTGCCTTCTGCAAAATTAACTTGGATACACTGGTCTGCTGCAGCCAATCCTTGATCTTGGTTGGTCTCAGTTGAGCTAAAACTATGCAAAGGAAAAACCCAAATGATAACTATGGAACTTTTCTTGTAGACTGTATGCAATTGCTGTTATAGCACAAGCTATTTTCAGGGAAATCTAGGATGTATGGGTTACTTTTCTGAAGAGGAAATATTGTTTTACAGGTTCTTGCTGTTCCTATAGATCATTCCATTCCAATGTCTTGGCTGTGAAAATATTGATACAAATGTTGCTATGAGATGATATTCCCAATATTACATAGAATAAATGTTATCACTTAAATATTTTAAAATGCCAGCATTTCTGCAGGCTGCAGCTTTTTGCTAAGAAAAGCATACACTTGTCAAATGTTTTGAGTTCTGTATTATTCAGTAAATGAGCATGTGGTTAATTAAAGTAGCATTACTATACTGTGAGGTGACCAGATTGCAAACATATCTTTAACAATTGGCCCTTGTAAATAAAAAAGAAGAGAGCTGATTGAGATCTGAAAATGTCAATAGATGCAAAAAGCCGCCTTAGAGCGTTACCTTATAAAATAAAAGGAGAGAAGTAATGACATGGTCAATATTAACTGCCATCAGCTGGAAAGAAATCAGATTGTCAGGGATCTATAAAATTCTTGCCAAAGTAGAACCTCATTTACACATACAGATCTTCATACCCTTTGCTAAGAAAAGCGTATGTGACAGCTTAGAGGTTTTAGCTGCCAAAGATCTTTCACTCTGAATACAGTAAATGTCACATCTATTTATTTATCGTTAAATTTTGCTAAGTATCTGTAGAAATATTTGGATTTTTTCTATCATAATGTAGATGTTTAAAAGGAAAAGAATCCAGATTATAATGCAGCTGTAGCACCAAACCATATGGCTGCTAAATGGGAGCAAAAATACACCACTGAATTACTGGGAGTAAACATAAACTAGATGCTATCTTCAGAAGAATATTAAATGGAATATATAAATACAGGGTATTGCCATAAAATCATGCAATCAGACAATAGTAGCCATCAGGCAATAGATTATTTCACATGCTGAAAGTAATCACAGTTGTATAGCAATTTGCATTTTCTAAATGCCAGAATAAAAATATTAACTGGTGAATCTTGGCAAGCAAAGTTTTTCTACCAACAGTGGTGGTTATAACAATATCCAGGCCTTTTTGAGAGAGAAAGAGAGGAATAAGGCAGCTATCCCACACCCCGGCTTTATTAGAATCTGCCGGGAGTCCCAGGTGCTTGAAGCAGTCTTGTTTGTCTTCAATTCCAGTGTTCAACCTCTTTCTTCTTGGAAGACATCTAAGGGTGATTTACTGATATACTGGGTAAAATTTGCACTGTGCTGAGCAAGAGCAAATGGTCCAGTGGAATACATATTCAATGTTATGAATAATGTCTGGCATGAGAGAGAACTCAAATTAGTGTGGCTGTTGGGTTTGCCTGCTCGTTTGCTCAGAAGCAGTTTCATGGGTCCATTTGGATTCTACATCATTGTGTGAAAGGGAAAAAGGTAATAACTAATAAGAAAGGCCTCGTGTGTCTGCTCAGTCTGGTAAAACTTACTGGGAGTAATTGTCAACTGTATTTTCACATTTGGGGGCTCTTCTGTTCTTTTTATACAAAGTGGAAGGAGAGGATGCCTCTTCACCCCATCCACAGACAACTTCAAACTGAGCAAGAGCTAAATGATCCTTGAGCTTCAACTGGACTTTGTAAATTAGCATCCCAGGGAACAGGCTCTCAGTATTTATAACTGTGGCGCTTAGAATTGGAAATTCAATGAAATGTTTACCTCAAAACTCGCCAGATTTATCAAGATTTCTTATTACTGCATATTGAACTAGCTCTGCCCTGGGAACTCAGATCTAAACAATATCGAGTGAAGATTTCTTCTCCTGAAGTTTTATGTATGAGACAAAGAGCAACTCTGAATATCTCTTTTCTTCCCTACAGATGATATGGAAGCAATTCCAGTCAAGCAGTTTGTTAAACACATCAGTGAGCTGTATTCTAATAACCAGCATGGGTTCTCAGAAGACTTCGAGGTACGATTTAATGACCCACCAATAAAATGTTGTTTTCCTAAAGTTAATTGTGTATTAATAATTGGGGACCATGTGACATCTGTGTGAGGCTGTCATGTCAGGTAACTGCAGTGCTCAAATGTATCAGAAGAAACCGGATGATACCAATTTGCTACCAGCCATGAGCAATGTAAGACTGGGCATTTATAGATGATTTCTAACCACCACAGATTTGGTGCCTTGAAGGGGAACCCTCTTAGGTTTTTATTAAATATGAAAAGCTGCCTGCAAGGCCCCAGGAACAGCATGAAGACACAAACAGTTTCTTTTAACTCCAGAGTTTTCTTTCAATTATTTTACTCTTTTTGGTCCAGAATTTGCTCTTCTTAGTCATTTGAAAAGCCACATACCCCGAGTAGTCCAAAAGAAGTAAAATAGTGCTTGCAATGAGTAAAAGTAGTAGAATTTGGTCTTTGGTGAAAACCCAAACTGAAGGTCAGTTCCTTTAGTCCGTGTTCATGCTCTGTCCAGACAGGAAAGATTGCTATTGAAGTTGTTGATTATTTTGTTCCAGTAAAACCAAGGAGAAAGGATTTGGGGTTTAGTTGATGGTATTTACCTATAGTGACTATTTTAAAATTTGCATCTTGTTACCTATGTAAAACAGATTCTGACCTATAAATGTGCTCTCATTTGGAGATAATTCCAATGGAGTGAAAGTGTGTTTGCCTGCTGCCTGTGAATCAGAGCAGCAGTTCTGCTTACAAACAAGGCACTGAACCAAAATACGTGGCCTTATATCTACAGCTTCTTTGCTTACTGCACTATAAAGACAAGATTGTATGCAGGAATTGTTTTTAATGGGATCATTCAAAACGTTTATTGTTGCTGTTTGGTTACTGTCTATAAAGAGTGTCTGCTTTGTCTGATGCCCAAAAAGCGTTGTGTAAGTTAGAAACATTTTGTATTCATGAGGAAGGCAAATGTGTAAGGTGTTAAAGTGATTTAGTTCAATTGACTGCTGGCTGGATGGCTGAGCAGGAATATTGAGGCATTTAACAATGTTGATGGTATTCAGGACAAACATTTATTCTCCAGAGAGTAGAATTTGATCAGGATGATCAAATGCGACTCACTCTTCTCAATTATTTATGAATTGCGACCCCAGTGCTATTCATCACAGCTGGGTTTTACACCATTTAATTATTCAAAATAATCAACAGCACATCTGTAAACTTGGTCTGGCTTTAAGCAGGCTTTGCTTCAGCTGTCGCAAAATCACTGCTATTAACAAATGTTGGACACCTTCCGCCTGTGTTTTAGCAAAGAAAAACACTGCTCTAATAGCCTGATTTTTTCCCTTCCTCCTGGAGTTCCCTGCTGTGAGTGCTGTGCTGTGGCAGCCAGTTGGAAGAGCGTTGGCCAATTAGTCCCGTTCTGGGGAGCGCAGGGTCCCCTCCAAAGGGAAGTTAAAAGGGAAGTTAAACTCCTCCGACTGCACTGCCTGCACCGCCTGCACCAAATTCTATTCTCTGTGCTGGCTTAAAACTTGGAGCGTCTGCTTTGAAGTCAGGATAGCTACTCCAGGTGTATTTCTCCATAGCTGAGATCTCAGCTTCCTAAATGTAAATGAAATCTCCTGCTAGAGTAAGGAGTAGGAACAGGAACAAGGGGAGCTGTGTCTAGGATTAACCACCCAGCTCTCCTTCATTGCTGGTGTTCTGGCCTGCTGAGGCCTCGTGGGCCTGATTTGAAACCCAGGATTTTTCACAGAGCCCATAGGTAAAATGCTTCTCAAGTGCCCAAACTGACTCAAATCCCAGTTTGGAGAGTGGCTGAGGAATAATGGAGCCCATTTGTACATTTGTACAGTAGCTGTTGGAGTGGCTGCAGTGCAACTTCTCTTATCTTGTCAGATCCAGCTATGGTCCATGTGCTGGAGTTGCATCTGCCAGCTATGGGAAAGACTTATGCTTTATGTTTTATGGAGAAATAATAAGATTCCAGCTAAACAGAAGATCCACTGTTACAGGACTGCTAGCCTTAGGTGGAAGGTACCCCAGCCATTTTATACCTGTGGAACTTCTGAAAAGAGGTAATGGATTCTGCAGTCACACAAAAAGTACGGCTTTTTACGTCTAAAAGGAAAGAAAAAGAGGATGGCAAGGAGATGCTGAAATAATGTGATCAATACTGCAGAGTAAATAAATCTTCCCAAAGGTAGCCAGTGCATGATATTTTCTAAAAGGAAAAAGGATCAAAAGTCTCTTCAGAAATTTCGGCAACAGGAGGTTTAAGGCAGAAGCTACAAAAGGGAAGACCAAGCTAGGCACACACATTCACTGCCCAGTGCAGAAAGTGAACACCCTCCATTTGTTTGTTGCTAGATTTTGGTGTCTCTTCCTGGTTTTCTGGCAGCATGTTGAGGGCTGGTTTTTGAGTTGGTTTTTACATGAAGAAGATTCCTTTGAAAATAAATTGTGTGAATACTCCCTCCTCCTCTTAAATTGAGCTGTAATTACAGCTAAATATTTTGTGAATGTGCTTAAGGAAGCATTTTATGTGCAGAGGAAAAAAGGACTTTGAACTCACAAATCTTCGCTTGGAAAGTACATCTAAAATGAATCCTTATTCCCTCTGGGTAATCATAGTACGAGTAGCCAGCTTTATTGTCTGATGATAGCTGAGCTTTCTTGTATATACAGAATTGTAAAGATTTCCTTTGAGTCCTGTGAATTTTCAATTTTTGATATAAATTGGAAATACAGTACTCAATTTAATACCGAACAACAAATAGCTTTTTAAAATAAAAATCCTGCATCAGTAATGCTGTTCTCTGACATAACTCTTTGTATTCAACCTTGCAGTTTGTTCAGCACTAGACTAAAAAAAGATCAGGGAAGGTTTTTGGCTTGCTCTCAGGTAGCTCCAGCACCGTCTTGCTGTGGTGTACAGGATGAGGTTCCACACTCTTACAGGGGCAATGGGGCAGGGTTTGAGGGCAAGACTGAACAGAGATTGAAAGCTTCCTGAGCCGGAGATTAGATCTACCCCTTGTCTAGCCAGAGATTTTCTTGGCATCGTTATGTTTAACAGTCTTTGATAGACCTTTCTTCTGTTAATTTCCAATTGTCTCTTGAACCTTTTTAGGCTTCTGACATCCAAAGCATCCTGTGGCAATGAATTCTACAATTTGTTCCACAAGAACAGAATTTCTTTTGCTTTTAATTCATGTCTAATGACTTCTTTTGGTGCCTCCTAGTTTTCGCATTACAAAGTGCATCCCTGTTTACTTAAATGCCTCTCATGATTCGGTCTGCCTTCATATTCCTTCTTAGTGATCCATTTTCAAATCTGAAGAAGTCTGAATTATTCACTTTATTTTTTGGAGAAAGCCACTCTAGACTTACAATGACTTGTTCCCTCTGTACCTCTTTGTCTTCCTTTACCATAACCTTGTTAAGATGGGAAGACCACAGCTGTGCACGGTATATGACGTGTGGTTTTACTGCAGAGTTCAGTTTTCAGTTTTCTATTACTTTCCTCCCTCCTAACATACTATTTGGTTTTTAACAACCACCGAGCACTCAGCTGACACCTCCAGAAAACTATTGACTGTGACCCCAAGGTCTCATCACTGAATGGCAATAGCAAATTGGGAACCTGTCAGTATGTATGTATAGTTAGGGTTGTTTTTTCCCTGAGTATATCACTTTGCATTTATCAACATTGAATTTCATTTGCCATTTTGTCACTCGGCCACTCAGTGCTGCGAGATTGTTCAGCTTCCCTTCACAAATAGCTTTTGTTCTAATTATCCTGAATAATTTTGTGTTGTAAATACACTTTGTCTCCTCTGCAGTCCTTTTGTGAGTAGGTTAGGTCCCCGTAAGGTCCCACCAGTGAAAGCTGAACACTGGCAGTTCCTGGGCAGGTGAGTCCCACCTCTAACCTGGTAATGCACACGGCGAGTTTTCCTTTTGCTCCAAAACCAGAACAGTTTTTTTAGTAATATTTTCTGCGAGGCCTTTTCACACATTTTGGAAATTGATATGCTGCTCTCTTCTAGACAGTCTGTAGACTTCTTCAGGGACCTCTCCCCAGGGTGTTCAAGGCATTCACTTGCTCTGCTCCTCTATTGCAGAGTCTCGCAGTTTGCCCCACAGAGAAGTCAGATGTAGTGGGCTGCAGTGCCTAAAAACCCTTCTGCATCTCATTTTAAAAACTGATGTCACATTTGTCATCCTTTATTCCCCTGATAGCCTGACTATATAGGACATGTGCCCTCCAAATTCCTGTATCAAAAAGAGTGTGAAGTGCCACCTCCCACAGCAGAGCTTTTCACTCCCTCCCCCTGGCCAGTTACTGGAATAACACAGTAAGTTTTTTTGAGTAATCATGTCCTTTTGCTCTAAGAAAGGAACACTAAGCCAAGAAATCACCTTCCATCCCCAAAGCTAACTGTGAATTTTTACAGTTTAATGCAGCATTTGGATTTTTGAGATCAGACAATTTTATTTCCCTCCTCCGTAATTCTGGAGTGGGCTGGTCAGTGCTGCTGCGGGAGCGATTAGAGAGAGGGAATGCAATCTCTGCAGACCTCTCCTGCCTGTGGCCGTGTGAGTGTAATGATTCATTGCCAATTTGGAGTCTGAACAGGCTCGCTGAACTTGGAGGCAGGCTGTCTAGCTCCCTCATCACATAAATTGAAAATATCTTTATACTCCAGTGGCACCTTCTTCTAAATGTCCTGAAATGTAAAAAAATAATATAAATCTATATTTCCAGCGATGTGGCAGGGATTTGCTAACATTATTCTCATGGTTGCTGCTGCTCAGGGCAGGGGTCAACGGCTCTTTTTAACCAGAGGCCTCAGAACGTCATTCTCTAGCAAAGGGTTGCATTGTAGACAGATAATGCTGCACTTTGCACACTTCTTGAGATTGTAAAAACCCAGTGTAGGTATACTGACATCCCTTACAGTTTAGACACATCTCACACCAGACACATGCTTGTAGCTGCATCTACACCAAGGAATTTGGCAGTAGAAAGATGCCATTTCAAAGCCTGCTGCTAGCAGGAAATACTGCATTGGGAATGTTTTATAACCCTGGCCCAAAATTGTCTTAATTAGAGGTATTCTCAGCCTGTGCATTGCTGTACTGAAACCAGAGGGAAGCAGCACTGTGAAGCTGGAGGAGGAAGGATTGCTGCAGAATAGGGCCTTCCTGGAGTTCTCAGTTCTTATCTCACTGCTTCACCTACCCTCAGAAACTGGCACTGTGAATTAAGAGACGCAGTTGAAGAGAAGCAATAAAGGAAGTTCAGATATCTGGGGTTTCTATTACTAACCACAGTACCACAGCCATGCCCAAGGTTTCTGCCTGGAAGCCCTGCTTGGATGAGCCATTGGTTGGGCAATGCAAAGTTTTGGTCAGACTCTGACACCTTCCGCCCACCATCCTCTCCTCTCTTGAGCATTTACAGGAGTTTTTAACTGTCTGTTGATGTTACTCCTGTGTTGAGTCCTTTTGGTTTGTTTCTTTTCACCTCTTTCTAGGCTGTCCCCAGCTCGCCTCTCCCTCGAGTGCCGTCGGAGAGTTTATACCACTGCTAAATTATCACAGAAATCTACACTCTTCCTGTGGGATATCTTCAAATATTATCTGCAGTCTCTGTTGGTATGCTGTCTTCATGTTTGCTGTGATAAAACAAACAGCAAGAGCATTACCACAGAATTCTTGTAATTTAGGATTAACAGATCAAAACTGATACTGAGGGTGGATGAACTACCTGCTGCCATGCTGAAAAGTATCAACATTAATATCAAAACATAGTCATGGATCTTCTCAGGTTGAGTCGCTCAGATTAGGATCCTTTCTTTGTTGTGACTCCTCCTCATTGCTATTCATAGGCTTTCACAGTGCAACCCCTGCCAGGACATCAGCCTGAAGTAATGGGAAACAACAGCTGCAGCACTTTGTAAGGCCAAATCAAGACACCAAGTTCTGCTCAGCCACTGTAGCAAAAATTCCTGCTCAGAACCTTATACTGCCAGCAAGACACTGGAGCAGTTTGATTTTACACTTAAATGGAAATTCTTTGAAGTTTAGAAGAAACTAATCTGTAACTTGTTTCAGAAAGGCAATTAAAATGCGTCGTTAAACCTGGGTGTATCAAATTCCAATTAGCATTAGCATGGACAATATAATTAAAAGGTAAATTAGCCATAATAGCATAGACTAGAACACTCCTTACAGTAACTAACGGTCAATTGAAACCATGTACTCTGGTTTCTTGGGTTGTCAATGATAAGTTGAAAGGACAGAATAAAGCCTGTATCCATTCATCCTGGGACACTAATGTGTTCTGGGAAGTTAAACATGAGGAGCAGCAGTGTGCAAGCCAGCCGCCGTTAAAATCAGTGGAGGAGACTAAGCAGGATTAAGCAAAGCCAAAGGAAATATTCTAGAGCTGGAAAATTTATGGATGAATTATGGACGGGGTGATGCAAACACTGTCTGTCCTACTCCAAGGTGCCAGTAGCAGTTTTGTGACTGCTGGGAGAGGCCTTTGTTTAGGCTGAGCTGCAGAGAGCAGCCTGGGGTCAGCCCTGACCTGGTGAGCTGCCTGAAAACGTAGGTTGTAGTAATACTGCAATCATGGTGATGTTTTAAGTGTAACTGAAGGACTTGGTAGCCAGTAAGGTTTAGAAATCCCAGGGAGTTCATTGCATAAGCAACAGAAAATGCTGGGAAAGCAAATATGTGATATACATAAATGTAGTAAAACAGCATAATTAAAATGGGAGCTTTTGGGGGCTTTCTCCAGGGTGTTATTTATTAACACTGGGGTGTCCTCTTCTGCCAAGGGGTAAATAATACTCTGAACAGAGGCACAGATAACAGGCTGCAACTAGTCTTGTCTCCTTGCAGCCTTTTGTGCATTGATGAAAGGCAACCACCTCAGCTTTATTAACAGGAATGTTAACTTATGCCTTAGTGGCTGGTGGGGGGAGCCTGTGGTTTAGTAATTTGCTTTTAGAATTTGGAGAGATGAGCTTTGGAGGGTTAGGAGACCATGGATAACCAACCTGTGCTCGCAACCCCATCTGTCCCCACTGCACAGCCAAACCCAGGCCAGTGTGGAGCTGGAGGATGTCCTCAGTCCCCTTCTCATTGACAGCTTCAATGTCCCAAAACCTTGGCTGTGTCCTGGACTGGAGGGGAGGGCTGAAGACTTTAAAAAGACAAAAATAGTTGAGGCATATTGGCAAGGGGGAAGCTTTTCTGTAACAGTCTCCTTTTGCTGTGCTTTTGCATTGTGCAGACATAGGAATCCACCATTACAGCAGCTTTCCAGAGTATTAAAAATCATTTAGAATGCTATGTGCTAAGAAAAGCCATTTTCAGATCATCAGCTCTCACAGCGTCAGACTTCCTTTTCTATTGCTGTGTTTTTCACCATCTTCACTTAATCTTCCTCTTCTATTAACTTTATATTGGCCAGCTGGGAACATGTACAGTCGGGGAAACAGTTGCCATCAACATAAAAAGGTTAATTAAAATGATTAACCTCACCAACAATTCCCTTATGGAAAAATCCTATAGAATTTAATAGAAAATGATACATTTACTATGTAGTATTTAAACTGTCAGAGAAAATTCCTTAGCAGGAAGGTAATTCCCTATTAAATTCTATAACTTCTCTGAGTATTCTCCACAGAACCTTATTGGATTAATCTGGATTAAATTCTACAGCATTTGGCATAAATTTTTCAATGCCAATAACTTCTAAAAAGAATTTTGTGGGGATGTGGGGTTTGACATGAGACTTTTCAGAAATAGGGAGGATATTTTTTAGGAGTGACCTGAAATGGTACAGTAGTGACTTTGGATGATTTCTAAATGCAAAAATAGGTAAAACAAAATTACATTCAATCAACCTAACATGTAAATATTGCTGCTTTTCCAACTATGATTTAGGCTGAACTGATCCTGCCTACTGTGTAATCTGAAGTCCCTTGCTCACTGGAGCTGACAGACAGAATTAGGGGAAGAGCACACTATAATGTGGTTTTCTTATTATTTGATAGAAGTGGAACTATGAAAATTCTATTAGGGCCAGCTGAGAGTTTTACTTGATTCGTCTTTGTCTTTGCTCAGCTCATCTCCTTTAACACAGTATGTTTCTCCCTATGGAGGGCTGGGAAGAGAGAGAGAAGCAATTGTTATTTGGGAGTGTCACATGGATATAAAAGCTATAAAACGTTCAAGGTTTTAGTATACTTTGCACTTTTAAAATGTAAATGCTGGGGAAGATATCAAAATTGCTATGCAAGTCCTTTGTGAAATGTCTGCATAATGCTGAACTCCTACATCTGCTGTTTGTATAGCATTTCTCGTGATAATTTTTCTCTGTCACTTAGCTCGTGATCTTTGTAGCAGCTGTGAGATCCTAATGACTTTCCCTCTTAGGTTCTATACTGTTATTTTTAAAGTCTGAAGTACAAAGTAATTTGGCACTTCCTCACATATCCTGGGGGGAAATCGATTCCGTTTGGTGCAATTTCTGGGAGTCACAAAAGATTTGAATAAACACAGTTTCTTCCACAACTTTGTAAACTCCAAATTTTACTTTTTTTTGTTTCAAAAATGTGTCTTTAAATGAAGAATATTTATGCTAGTGATAAAAAGAGGGGGTTTTTTTCAGGAAGATTGTGGTTAAACAGATACTGAAAAGGTGTATCTTGGAGATAGAAATACTCATGAGTGATTCAGTTTGTAGGGCAGTCTCTGAAGTGTGTAACTCTCTAGGGGAATGGCTGCATCTCTTTAGGGTCAAAAAAAGACCCTGCATTGCCCCATTCAATAGCCCTGTATTCTGTTGTTGAACAGAGTAAGGGGTAGGTTGAGAACTAAAAAATTCCATGGGAATTAGGTATGTAATCGACAACCCCAGCTAGACAGAAATCTGCATCTCTGGTTTCATGAACACTCTGGAAAGCTTGGCATCTCTCTGCTTTGTAAATATATATATTTATACATGGATGCAGCCTTTCCTTCACTATATCGGGGGCTGTTAATCAGTGTCCAAGCCTTGGTATTTAAAGCACTCACTGTTATCTTCAGAGATCTATTTTATTTATATTTTACAAAAGGCATCTCTCTGCAGAGAACTAACAAAAGGTCAGTGCCAACCTTAAATGTCAGAAACCCCCTTTTGAGAGGTTATAAACAGATAAGTTGTCCAGCAGTCAGAAGCCTTCTGTTGAAATATTTTTTGTTCTTAGTTCCTTACACTGGCACTGGCCACTCTTGCCTTGGACCCTATGTTTGCACCCCAAGGAGGGACAGAGTGGGGCAAGGCAGGAGATGCGGTGCAGAAGGTGCTGGACTGGTGGTCAGAGGGGACAGCTGGCCCTCAGGGTGCTCATCTGTCCCCAGGCCTGTGGAGAGGAGCGTGACCATGCTCCACAGACAGCTGACACAGCTTGGTGTAAGAGACCACAACATACAGGACAATAATGAAAGACTTCGTGTTTAACCCAGCAATTATGACACTGATACTTTAAACCTTGTTTCCATGAGCTGTTGTGAAAGGAGAGAAAGCTCAGGGTTTTTTTGACTGACAAATTTTCCATTTGAATAATTTTTCTGCTTAGGAAGTGCAGCGCTGTACGGCCGACATGAACATCACTGCGGAGCATTCCAACCATCCCGACAACAAGCACAAGAACAGATACATCAACATCCTGGCCTGTAAGTAAACACTGGCCTAAGCACAATTAATCTGCCCAAAAAGGCACTCTCCTCTTGCTCTGTGTGTGTGACTGGGACAGGCAGGTGGCCCCAAGTTATTATTAATTATATTAATTAATAAACATGCGAAAGTGTGGCTGGGAGATCCTTTTCCTACTAAAGGCAGTGAATGTTTTGACTTCTTCAGGACCAGGATTTCACTCCAGCTTTTGTTTTGAAATGTTTCACAGTTTGACAGTCTAAGCATAGTTTTAGAAGTATAAGTTTGGTATGAAATTTTACAGAGGAATAACTGGGATAAATTGATGATCAGACCTCTTCTGCCTGCTAATGCCTGAAAACTGGCCTGAGGGAAGTGCATGGTGGAGCAAAGAGTTTTACTGATGATTCCTGGGATTACCTTACAATCCCAAAGGTGCTAAATCTTACAGAGTGTATCTGCTGTATTTCAAACTGCTTTAGCTGTGTGTAGGATTTGGACAAATAGGGATCTTTGTAGCACAGAGCAGGCTTTGCCCATATCCCTCTGAGAACTGCAAATCTGGACTCTGGTCTAGAATGCAAATTATCTGGGATGGAAGTGCAGTAACTTTTTCCCTATTGTTCTCTGATGTGGAATGAATGGCAGATGCAGTAGTCACTGTGGTTTAGGAATAGACATGGGGAGCCCACTGGTAAAAAGTTCACAGTGTTCATAAGCATTGCAATAAATCTTGAATGCCTTTGATGGCATAGGAAGGAAATGCATGTCTCTAACAGATTTTCAGAAGTAATCAAGGTACTGGTTGAGGACCAATTCCCAGACTGTGAAAGACTTGCTGTGTGGCCTTGAGCAAAGGCATTCGTTGAGCTTGTCCCAGCTGTAGTTTTAGACATAGATGTCTGATCCCTCTAGGCACAGAAATGTGACATTGAAGGAGAATTGCAGCAGGCACTTCTGTCCTCTCGACTGTTATTGGAGGAACCTCTCTCTCCACTGGCCCTTAAGGAAAGCAAATGAAACCAGTCTTTATGCTTAAAGTTGGCTCACGTCTCATCTCTGCGTGAGCTGGAAGGACCACCCAGCCCAGGCTTCTGC
The DNA here is from genome assembly GCA_013397935.1 of Dasyornis broadbenti. NCBI lineage: Eukaryota > Metazoa > Chordata > Aves > Passeriformes > Dasyornithidae > Dasyornis > Dasyornis broadbenti. Next base: position 468,814 of record VZRN01000404.1, read on the forward strand.
CTAGGAGCAGAAGGACTGTGAATTTCTTCTGCTTTAAGATGGAGTTAAGCGTTTGGATGAAACAAAAAGAGGAGCTAAAGATCACAACCTCAAGTCTGTCCTCGTGGTGTGATCATGGTGGCGAAGGAGTGAGGACATTTACTGAGCTCCCAGAGCCAGCAGAGCTGTCTGAGCCCAGCACTGAGGGGAGGATAATGAACTGAGCCAAGCAGAGGCAGCATAACACAGCCCTGTGGGGTGCCCTGACTCTCTGCATCTCACTACTTCAAGTGATGTAGATGATCCTAGAAATTGTGCTCCTGAGGCTCCAGTGCCCTTTAAAGAGAAGCTGTCCCAGCATGAATCATGTTCTTTAAGGGATGTGAAGACTGATGACCTGCACATGAGCAGATGACCAAGAACAGATACTCCCATCTCCTTCTTAACTCCAGTGCAAGGCCAATCTCTTCTGAGTATTAGTAGGCAACCCTGATACCCAGGAAATGGGATGTTTTCCTGCAGCTCTGCACTGTGTTTCCCTAATGTTTCTCTGCTGTGTTTTTTATCCTGCAGATGATCACAGCAGGGTGAAGCTAAGGCCTTTACCGGGGAAAGATTCTAAGCACAGTGACTACATTAATGCTAATTATGTCGATGTAAGTTGTTCTAATGGTTTTTATCTGCTCTACGTTTGAATCCTTCCACAAGGAGGAAGTATTGTCACTTGTGAAAGAATTGTATTTTCCAACTTCACCTGATATTCTTGCTATTCTGAATGAGAAAAGCACCTTTCCTGTTACCTCTAAAATATTAATTTTTCTGCCATGATACTGCTTTCATCTCACTTGGCATTATGGTTTTCTTTGAAGGGTTACAATAAAGCAAAAGCCTACATTGCTACCCAGGGACCTTTAAAGTCTACCTTTGAAGATTTCTGGAGGATGATTTGGGAACAAAATACTGGAATCATTGTCATGATCACGAACCTTGTTGAAAAAGGAAGAGTAAGAGATTTTTTCGTTTCTTAGCAGTTGCTCCCTAACACTTCCCCAAATCGCCTGGGCAGAATTTGTTTTTAAGTGGCTTGGGGTGACATGTATTGATGCATAATACATAACTAACAGAACAGAGGGATACATACCTAGCCATGATTTTTTTAAAAAGCTCTAAACATAAATACAAAGCAGCAGCTCAGGCCCTTAGCCAGCTCACCCCACTGTGTCTGTGTTCAGAGGAAATGCGATCAGTACTGGCCAACGGAGAACAGCGAGGAGTATGGCAACATCATCGTCACACTGAAGAGCACAAACGTCCACGCCTGCTACACTGTGCGCCGCTTCACTGTCAGGAACACCAAGATGAAAAAGGTGAGCCAAGCCTTTGCTGGTCCCACCCAGGTGCCTTCTGGCTTGTATAGGACGTAAGGCACACCACAGCAAAACTCAGCATTTGCATAGGCAACGTGGAGGGGGTAGGTGGGTGGGAAATAAGTGAGCAAAGCCAGGATTACAAGGAACCTGTTGTTAAGGTTTAGCCTGTATTTCTTTTTCTCAAGTGCGCTGCTGCTTTGGTGTCCTTGTTATTGCTGTTATTACCTGTTCTCACATGTATTTTTCCTCGAACTCTGTCTCCACCTAGCAGGAGGCAGAGCTGCAGGTTTCTTCGGTCAGAGTCCAGCAATTTCTCAGCTCAGCAAGCCAGGACTGATGATATTTCTATGCTTCTTTTCCTTTTTCTCTCTCTTGTCGGTGGGCACCCTACTCACACAGGGTCAGAAGGGGAACCCCAAAGGGCGGCAGAACGAGAGAACGGTCATTCAATACCACTACACCCAGTGGCCGGACATGGGGGTACCCGAGTATGCTCTGCCCGTGCTCACCTTTGTCAGGAGATCCTCGGCAGCCAGAACCCCGGACATGGGACCAGTGGTGGTGCACTGCAGGTATGATGGCTGTGACAAACCACCCCTGGCAAGCACAGCCAGAGCACAGGGTGTGCTCTTTCAGGCCAGCTAAGACAAAGACTGTAGGTTCCTAATGCAGGAGGAGTGTGCCAGCCCCATGGAGTGCAGGTAGACAAGAACTTGCTTAGTCTACACCTTAAGACAGCTCCATTGCAGAAGCTTCCCAGGTGACACAGGGTTTTGCTAATGCCATGACATTGAGCTGCTGAACATTGCACTGATGTGGTTGGGAAGCTCCTTGGTCAAAGCTTGTTTGTAGCCTGCCTGTTCAGTGTGTGGACAGGGCAGGATCACCTCTGCTGGGAACCAACAGTGTGGGTGCATGGACTCCTGGGCATACAAATGCCACTGAACCACACTCACAGTCACCAGCATTTGCAGTCAGAGCAACAGATCAGTCGATAAACCAGTTCAGTTCACACTTCATCACTGTGTGTGAGAGGGCTGCGTAGCACCATAGCAAAGAGGAGAGGATGATGGGGGTTACAGCTCCTTCCTCAGCAGAAGCTGAGAATCTCTGAAGCGCTCCCATCTCTCTTGGGCCCTGGACTGCTCTCCTTCCCTGCAAGGAATTCTGCCTCCACAGGATAGCCCCCTCTCATACCTTCCCATAGTGCTGGTACCACTTGCATTTCCAGCTCCACTGTGCAGCTTAAGCTTTACCTCAAGGCTGAAGCCAGCCAGGACAGCCTCACAGCCTGGAGTGACCTTGGCAATCCAGGACAGCAGCAGCTTGGCAAGGGGTGGATCTTTGTATGGCTTCATCCAGCCAACACCAGTAACAGCAGCAGTGGAAACAGGAGCCAAGTGTGAACAGCCGGAGTGTGAAATCCAGGACCATGGCAGCCTCATCCTCATGCTGCTGGCACAGGTGTGATGGCTTGAATTGTGTTCAGCCTCATCTTGAAGCACAGAAATACCCACCAAAGGGAGGAAATATATACCTGGTAATATTTCCAGAAAACCAAGATATTTTGCTGGGAAACTTTAATGGTTGAAGCTAGGAAAATCAAAGCCTGTGAACAGGAGTATTTGCTTAGTTCTGTTCTGCTGTTACTTCTGCATTTGCTTTCATCTGGCTGTATTTCATGGGTTTCTCTTATGTTCTCTGTAGTGCTGGTGTTGGCAGAACTGGTACCTACATTGTGATAGACAGTATGCTGCAGCAGATAAAAGACAAAAGCACAGTTAATGTCCTGGGTTTCCTGAAACATATCAGGACACAGCGCAACTACCTCGTCCAGACAGAGGTAAAAATTGCAGCGGGGTTGAATTTAAAGCCTTATTCATTTTTGTGTTGTAATCAAAAAGAGAACAGATTTTTCCAATTACATCCCTGTAAAAACTGAATATATTACTGATATGTTTCTGCACTGGAATGTGTCTTTCTAGACCAGAAACTTCAGATTTTGACTCGTTCAGAATTGTATGTGCTACGTTTATGAATGTTTATTATGAATTTGGCAGTATTTGCATGTGTGGTTTGTTTTGCTCACCCTTTCCTTCAGTGTGCACTGTCCTCAGACAAAGCCAGCTGTTTAGGTTATTCCAAGTGTCTACCTGACATGCTAATGTTTTTCTAGGAGCAGTACATTTTTATTCATGATGCCTTGTTGGAAGCCATCCTTGGGAAGGAGACTGAAGTATCTGCCAACCAGCTGCATAGTTACGTTAACAGCATCCTTATACCTGGCATAGGAGGGAAGACACGATTAGAAAAACAGTTCAAGGTAAGTCTTAGTCACTGCCATCCAGAGGGACCTAATTTTCCTCCACCCTTTTATATGGCCTGTCATCACTGTCAGTTGTCATGGCTAAGGAACCAAACCAGAACACTTGATTAGCACAGCACAACATCTTGGGAAATCCAGTCCTCTACAGTCTTAGCTACACTGCTGGAAATCAGTGCTCATGCTCTTCAGGCGGAGGCGAGAAGAGGGACATGGACACTGGTTTGGACTGTGCTGCTGATCTCCCTGTTCCCAAGGGGGCTTGGATGTTCTCAAGTCTGTGGTTAGCTTGGCTGGAAGTCTTCCTCCAAACTGGGGCTCTCATGCACATAGATACAGGGAAAGACTGGAGATGAAGTTCTTTGCACCACCTATTTCATCACTGTAGACAAAGCATTACAAATGTTTTAAGACCAGGAAACACAATAGGCCTTTCTCATTGCTAATCACAACGCTTGCTGCGTTTCCTGCTATGTCACAGCTGCTTTCTTCCTGGCCACCATAAGTTTTTTTTTTCCCAGATCTCTTATTTGAAACCTAAGATTTTCTGATTGCACTTTATTTGAATACATTGTAAAATATTTCATGAGAGCTTGTATCATGAGGACATTATACGTGACATCTGTTTTCACCGCTAAACTCACTCAGTTAATAACTATCCGATAACTACCCAAAGAACTGAAGCTGTTAAATTACACCAGGTGCCAAGCTATTCAAAAAATGAACAGGCTCTTCTCTGAATTCACTTGCAGAAATCTCAGGATTTCTCCAGACATTCCAGATGCTTAATTACTGAATTAAAGAAACAAGCACAACTGCATGCACGCACACTCAAAATGTGTGGGAGAAAAAGATTTCATATTTTCAAAGACGTTGCACTTTTACAAACAATTCTAAATTATATGTCTAAATTATATGTTTTCTGATGACTCGTGACAAAGTTTGAAAACCCTAAGTGCCATTTTCAGAAATTACTTTCTCTGACAACATTGCACAGTTATTTAGAAACCCCATAAGTTCTAATGGGGCTTATGCCAGTGCATAGATGAGTTGAGTGCTGTCTTGTTTAGAGTGCCTTTCTAACTGGGATATGACCAGCAAGAATTATTAGATCTTCCTCTTGTTTCTGCTGCTGCTGCTGTAAAGCTGGCAGAAAACAACTTGTGCTCATGCCCCAGTACAGCAATTTACATTAACCATCTTAGAGTGAAATGACACTGAGTGAAAAGGTGTGAGTGCAGGAGATGTGAAAGCCACCTTTACTCTTTTTGCTCTGGCAGAGTTTCCCCATGCACTGGGGGAATATTCAAATACAAATCTGCCTTTCTTTGTGCCTCTAAGCAGCCCAGAACGAATATGGCAGACCAGAGAATGTAGCCCATGGCCTCAGGTCTCAGATGCCAGTGTGGTGGGTTCCCCAAAGGCCTGGCAGAAAAAGACATTCTGCAGGAATGACCCGGCTTTTATTTTGGGGGAAAAAACCAATATGAAAGTTTTGTTGTTCTATTTTGTTAGTTTTTATTCCTCAAGACCTGCTTCTGACTAAACATATCTGAAAGTCTGTGAAATATATTCTCAAGGATAATGAAACGTAGTGTTCTGTGAAATACATTTTGATGGAACTTCATTTTCGGTTGTTTCAAAGCTGAGAGCTGCAGAGATCTTTTTATCTATTAAACATGTATGAAAAGGATGATTTCCACTGGAAACTTGAGTACTTTAAACAAGTTTAACAATGCAGTTTATTCTTCTACTAATACGTCTTTGCAGGAGTTGGCAAAGAAACCTCCTCTCTTCATTTAGAACGCTCTGAGGACTGACTTACTACTTTATTCTCTTTCAGCTGGTTACACAGTGTAATGCAAAATACGTGGAATGCTTCAGTGCTCAGAAAGACTGCAACAAAGAAAAGAACAGGAACTCATCAGTCGTGCCGTGTAAGATCACATCTTCGGTTTGATTACTGCCTAGCATAACTTTTTGTACCGAATTCTCCCGGTGTTACGCATGAAAAGGCATAGCCACTAGGAAGGGGAAATGTAATCTTTTGTTCAGCCCAAGCTGTCTTGTCTTTCAGTATTACCCTGATGAAACTGAACAAAAGGAAATAGTTGCAGTGTCAGCCAGATATACTGTCCAAGTGAAATGTTAATTTGCAGTGCTTAAGAATTTGAATAATTAGGTAGGGGATAAATCTATGGAATACCGAGAGATTACTTTGATACCAGCTCCCAGCTCTGGTGAGATGTCCCAGAGTGATTGGCACCAGTTGTTTGTAATTCAGCTGCTGCACTCCATTTCTGTGTGTGAGCCACCCCAGATTTGAGGGTATTTAGTGCCTGGGGACACAGTTTCACAGTCATTAATATGGAATCTGTGCATGGCTGTCAAGCAGTATGAACTTGCACCGGGCCAAGCATGGCCACAACGTCATCCCCATCACATAGCCCAGAGTACAGGACACAGAGGACAGATGATAGCCATGCTAGCACAAAGTAAGAGTGGCACAGATACAGTCCATCATGAAGTTTGTTAATGAAAAGGGAAGTCATCAGAATACACCTTAAAAACAGATGGGAACAGGCCAGAAATAGCCTGTATGATTTGTCCCTTTGTGTCGTGCAGCTGCAGTGATTTCAGTTTGGCTTTTGGGGCCTGTCAGAGGGTTTGAGGATGATGTTGAACCCAGCCCTCAAACACAGAGAAGCGTGGATCTGCAGACGAGCACACACACCTCTGGGAGGTTCCGCATTAAGGAAAGGGTTTGTCTCTGGAGGTTCTCTCATCCTGTGAGAGATGGCAGTGCTACAGAGTGGTAGGGAAAACAAAATAAATCAGCTGGGTTTGTGTGCTGCTGGAGATAAATGGAACACTACAGACAAGAATTGCCTGAAATCCCCTGTTATCACTGCATATACTGTTATTTGGTAATTCAGCCTGCTGTGAAAATCTTTGCTATAGTAAAATTTGATTCCTGAAATTACTTTGTCCTTGTGGGAATATTGTGCAACATTCTCTTTTATATCCTGTGTTAGCAGGCAGTGCTTTAACGCAGTTAAAGTGCTGGCCTGCTCCTGTGGGAGATGGGAGCTGCACACTGTTTGCTTTGTTAACGGCTGAGAAATTCTTACTTTCTGCATTGTGCCATGACCAGACTTTGATCTTTTTTTTCTCTCTGTGGTTTGTTTTTTTTTTTCAATGTTATAGCTGAGCGTGCTAGAGTGGGCTTGGCACCACTGCCTGGAATGAAGGGAACAGATTACATTAATGCCTCTTACATCATGGTGAGGAAGCCAACACCTAATTACAAAGTAAAATCAATTCTAAGGTGCTAAATACCAGATGCCTATAATTGTCTTAATTCTGTATGTAATGGCTGTGTATTAACAGATGAGATTTTAACACCTTCCCCATAATGTAAAGCTATTAACCGTGTTTTATTAAAGATTCTTGCCTAAAAAAATTAATTACAAGATGCATTTAGATGGAATGTGTATTTCCGTGAGATATAGTCAAATAAATATCAAATACAGGGATTTAAAGTAAATTAAAGCAGTAGGGACTCTGTAGAATTGAAATGGAGTTTAAAAAATAGAGTCTGTGTGAAAATATTGCAGAATAAAATGAAATAGGGTCATTATGTGTCCCCAGAGATTAAATTAATGCTTTAAATGTATGGAAGGCAGTAAGTAACTGTGTGTTTGTTTTGCTGCAAAAGGGTTACTACAGGAGTAACGAGTTCATCATAACCCAACATCCACTGCCACACACAACTAAAGATTTCTGGCGAATGATCTGGGATCACAATGCACAGATCATTGTCATGCTGCCTGACAACCAGAGCCTGGTGAGTTGCCCGTGTCCCTCCCTGTGTGGTGCCGCTGTCACAGCCCAGCTGGGCACAGCACAGGGTCACTCAGTTGCCTGCTGGGGCTGTTTTCTGGCCAAAAGCAAAGCCAATTTTTGAGCCACCTTCTCATAAGCTGGTTACAAAAAGATAAGTTCCATGATGTGGGGGCTGTCCTTTTGCTCTCACCCTCTGCACTCACCCCTGGACATCCATGGCTGGATGGACCACGGTGCTCACAGGCAGCACAGCACGCTGATGCTGACAGCATCTGCAAGGCTCCTGAGGGCTGCCTGGTGGCATGCAAGCACTGCGGGTGTAGAGAGGCTGGGGTTATGGGTAAGGACTTTGAGAGGAGCAGAAACGCAAGGCAGAGACACGAGGATAATTGCTTGTTTGCCCACGAGCTAAAGCCTCAGGCTGTGCAAGGCTATGGCTGTGCAAGGCTACACGTGCCATTTTTAATGAAAGTAAAAAGCAAACAAGTATGTTAATTTAAGTGGAAATAATGAGTCAGACAGAGAGAAAGAATAAGGAGACACAGGTGAAGTGCTAATCATTACTTCCAGATTTACTAGCACATCTCAAGAGGGCGTGTTGAAAAGGATTAAGAACTAAACGGTTCGTTTTTTCGTGCACGCATCACTGAGGTGAATAGACAATTGTAGCTGAAAGTGGAAGAGAAACCACCTTCATTACAGCAGGAAAATAGCAGTCATAAGGGGCTACTAAAGAGGCAACAGTCAATATGCTACTTGTGTGCAGGGATGAAAGGGATTGCAGCATTGCAAGGAGTGCTCAGAGACATTCGATCGAATCAGAAAGCACTAACGAAATGAAGGTTTGTCAGGTGGAAATGAAGAGGCTGATCTTGTCTTCACAAGTACATGAAATAGCTCTGCAGAACAATGGTGATTAAAGGGTATAAAGGAGGAACACTGGGCTTGGCCACATCCCTGCTTTTACCTTCACCATTGTCAGGGTGGAGAGTGGCCAGCAAGGCAGTGGCATCCCTGCCTCGGCTCAGTGGTCAGTGTGGGATGTGTTGGCTGGCAAGGAGGGGTGGCACAGCACCCAGGCAGCACCAAGGTGCTGGATGTGCAATGCCAAGGGACAAGACAGTAATGCAAGGTACCTGCTGCATGAGGACCTGTCAGGTGGCAGGACAGGTCCCTTCCCTGGCACTCAGTGATATTACTCTGCTTCCCAGTGCCTCTACTTATTGAGGGTAGAGTTGTAAAGACTTAGGACACTTTCAGTTACATTTTCAGAATGAACATTGACAGCCCAAATCTCAACAGAATCTTGCATGTCTTGTGCATCAAAGCTGCAGGCCCACAGAAATACACCTGGTTTTAGAGGGATGTGCATGGCCGCAGCAGGATGACGTCGGTTCATAGCTCATGTTCACTCATGAGTGAAAGATGGGATATCCAGAGACACAGGTTTGCTCTGTGCATGTGGCCACAGCAACTTCTGTGCTTGTGCTGCAGGGACACAGACCTGTGAAGCCAGGAGAAGAAACAGACTTTGCATGTATGTGGTGACAGACCATAATTTCCTTTCTCTGCAGCAAATTAGGAATTCACAGTTATTTTTTAAAGAACAGCTCTGACAGGATGTTACCTACATCCTGTCAGTCAGGCTACTTCAGCACTGAGCTTCTTCCAGCCTTCACAGTCTCACTGAGATTTTACAGTGTCCCTTTAGTAGAGGTGTTTTGCAAGAAGAACTTGCATTAAGTTTAGCCAGTGTTTTTTGGAAGGCTAAGAATATTTGGGTTTCTCTCTTCCTCTTCACTCCTCCACTCTCACCTGAAAATTCAAACCCTACATAAGTATCCATCAATCTTCTACCTAGACCTGATCCACAGACCTTGAGATTTGGATTAGATCACAATAAACAGAAATTAAAAATAACAAGTCATTAGTTTTTAAAAGTCAATGAGTTTTTTGTAAACAAATACCTGACTTGTAAACAAAACTGTGTAGGCAGGAGGTCATAAAGCCTGGGATACAATACAAAGGTTAAGTATGAGTGAGCTTAGGTAACCATTTCCCTATGAAACCAATTAAAAAGCAGATGTTACCTGTTTGGACACACAAAGGGAGGATCTGGCAGATTTACTGTCTACTGTAGTAATAAATTTGTTTTAGACAAGTGCTTTTTAAAGGTCAGCTCCTGATCATCTCTATTTATCAAACCAATTTTTTGATCCACTGGATTTTTCAGTTGCACACAAGGTCTCTGAAAGGCTGCAGTAGTGTGTTGTTTCATTTCTGCAGGCGGAAGATGAGTTTGTGTACTGGCCAAGTCGTGAGGAATCCATGAACTGTGAGGCCTTTACTGTGACCCTTATCAGCAAAGACAGACTGTGCCTCTCTAACGAAGAGCAAATTATCATCCATGACTTTATCCTTGAAGCTACCCAGGTAAAGTAAACCTTCAGATGTGGGACTTTTCACCAAAATGATATTGATGCTATTTAAATACAGACGACGAAGAAGAAGAGTTCAGAAAAGGATTTACTTGTAAATGCATGTGGATGCATGTTGCTCTCGGGAAAGGGATTCTCATTGGCTCCTCCTCCCTCTCACATGTTCTGCTTCCAGGTAGATTCCTCTAGCTAGTAACGCTGTGGTATTAGCTGTCTACCGTGCTTGAAAGTGAAGACGTGATTTTACCAAGATGTACTGTCTTATTTCTGCTTACAGAATCCAGCATTTATAGTTTAATTGTTTGGGGGTCTTAGCTAAACATGAAAATGTAACCCTGATTCTTTTGAACTATAAACCTGCTTCTAGTTTGCTGTCTGGATTGCAGCTGGGCTTTGCTGCAAGACATTAGTTTGCAAGTCCTTTTAAATTTGGCTTGGTTGCTCTTGTTTCACTTCTGAGACATAAGGGCTCTGAAAGAGGTTTGATATGAGCCCTGAACCCAAATACAAAATCTTTTCTTGATGAAACACTGTGATAAACTTGCATTATTTCAGGGCGTTCGCTATTACAGAGATGCTGGAGCTGTGTGTCTGTCCTCTTTCTATGTAAACTGGAAGAAGAAAGTTTCCCTTCAGTTTGTAGTGAGGTTCTTCCCTCTCTACCCCTGGAGTGGATGCCTGTGAAGTGGAGGAAGCTAATGCCAGGCTGGTTTGTCATTGCAGGATGACTACGTTCTGGAAGTCCGCCACTTTCAGTGTCCCAAATGGCCAAACCCCGACGCTCCCATAAGCAGTACCTTTGAACTTATCAATGTAATCAAGGAAGAGGCCTTAACAAGGGATGGCCCCACCATAGTTCATGATGAGTATGTCATCAATTTTTTCCCATTTATGTGCAGATTGTACACAAGTTGTGACAGTGCTTGTGTTGTCCTTAGAGTGAGCACTGAGCCAGCACAAACGCCTGCTCTACCTGCAGCCCCCTTTGCTGCAGCCTGTTAGACTTTGTCACTGCCACAAAACAGCATCAGTGGGAGGATCTTGGCAATCTTTGCAAAAGCCTCACTGACTCTGGTTGTGTCAGTGGTCAGAGCAGGCGCTGTGCTGGTGTCCCAGGAGGACACTTGCATCCACCAGTGCTTTCCCTGCACATCCACGTGTCACTGCTACAACAGGTTTTTCCCAGTTGTCCTGAAATGGTGCTTTGGGCTGCAGCAAGCAGTTTTTCTCCCGCCACCTCCTTCTGCCTTTCTTATGCAGAGTTTAAGCTCTGTTGCCTTTCACCAGCACTGATTAATTCCAGGCTGGTTTTAATATTCATGCTTTGGGTAGTCTGAAGTGAGGTTTTGCTACTCTTGCAGTATTTAAGATTATGTTTTACAAAATTAGAACTATTATTGATTTGGGCATTTCATTCCTAGATGAAAAAAAAAAGAAAATCAAAATCGCAGTCTTGGCGGTGCTGAGTCATTCTTTCTGTAAATTGCTTTTTTGGTTTATTTGTCATATTCAATGATTTTATTTTTATGCCTAATACATAATGTAGATTCTGCTTTTCATTGGAGTCTAAGCAAATGTAGCTGAAAATGAAAATTTCCTTTTCCTACATGCAACAACTATATCACATAATCCACTAATAATTACAACTGCAGATTAATTCCAAATATATGAATTTGCAGATAACTAAATTCATGTGGTATTTAGGAAGTACATGGTGGGATGAACCTGATAAAATTTTAAAAAGTTCAGAAATTCCAACTTGAGACAGTTGTCAAGATTTTTAAATATAACTGCCCATGTGTAGGCAACTAGATAAAGATCTGCTGCATAATTTTCTGCAAGAAAAGTCTTCAGATTGTTGGGAAGTGGAAATTACCAGCCCAAGTGAAAATGAGGCCATTAGACCCTCAGAGACATTTAGTTGTGTCCTGTCAGGTACATGCACTGGGCACTTTGTCCACAGTCCCTGGAGATGATCAGTCACAGCCACCCATATGGTGCTGCTGCTTCTCCTGTAGACTTCACATCCAATAGAGCAGATCTATTGTGATCTGAGCTCTGTTTCCCATTTCTAGGTAAACTGAGTTTGAGTCTGCAAAAATCATATAAAATTAGATCAGCATATGTCTTGATTTCCACGGGAATGCTGTACAAATCCTGGTGGTAATCTTGCGATACAAGATGGTATTGCAGCACTTGCTGATTATTTCAGTTTTCACATAAAGCTCTCCAAATGGCTTAGAGAGCAGGTCAGCACCGATGTCCCTGTTTACCAGTGGGAACATTTAGACACAGACTTTCTCAAAGTCACAGAGCAATCCCATGGCACAGCCAGGACAGAATTTCGGTCTCCTGAGTACTGGGAGGACAGAGGAGAGTGGAGGCTTCTCAGAAGCCGTTGTGTAGGATCCTTTGTGCTGTGCCTCACACGCCTGGGTTTACAGCAGTGAGGTTTCTACCTGACCAGTATCTCAAGGATATCTCAAGGACAGAGTCGTGCTCCTGACAAATAACTGCTGCTTGGGGTTTTATTACATGACAACATACCTCAACTCTTCAAAATCTGTAATGTCTCCTGGGTGCCTGGCTCAGGGATGTTGCTTTTACCGATGAATCAGACCTAGGGAAGACTTTGAGATGTGCCCCATTTACCTGTGAGCACCACACAGCCATGTTAGTTTTGTGCATTTGTCAGATGTGGAGGAAGAGGCAAAGTCTCATTTCTTTCTAATCACTCATGTTTTGCTTGAGCTCCCACTAATGAATTTAAAATACGCTCCACTGTAATGCAGATGCTCTCAGCCCTTGTGGTGTGGGAGAACTGATTTCAATGTTACAGTTTCCAGGCTGGGTAGTTTAAAACGCATCATGTTCTGCTGCTGATACAGTTCTTTGTGTTGAATAGTGCAGATAACCTGAGATGACTGGGAACCATCAAATTTCTTCTATAAATTAAAATGATAAAATATTAGCCACTATAAAACAAGCATTTAATAGATACAAAGATGAACTACAGTAATCAAATAAGACTGTAACAACATTTTCATGACTGTGTCAGTGCCTGGGTGTGTTTCTGAGTAACTCCTCATTTTGGTGTGTTTTTCCAGGTATGGAGCTGTGTCAGCAGGAACTCTATGTGCCCTTACCACTCTGTCCCAGCAGCTGGAGAATGAAAATGCTGTCGATGTTTTCCAGGTGGCAAAGATGATCAATCTTATGCGGCCTGGAGTATTTACAGACATTGTAAGTCTTTAAATGGAATATAAATAGACAGTTTACAAGGCTTCCATCTGAAACCAAAATCATGAACTAAAACATGCATTTTGTATGTTATCAAGCCCTACAGCATCTGCTACCAAGCAGAATTTGCATTTGAACTTTTTTTTGTGTAGTTGTCATATTTTATTAACCTCAAAGCCACACTGTGAGTCTCTGATTTGCACTTAAACTTACTTCTCATACTTTGGAGGGGCTGTGGCCTCAGGTTTTGTCCTGCCCTCCTATAGTGTTTCATAGTATATCAGAAATAATATAATCTGTCCAAAACTGGAGTTTGGGTTGACAAGGTTAAACTGAATGAACAGAGGTAATTGCTCTAAGTCTATTTCTTGGCTATGTGTATGCTTCTGGACATGAATACCCGTGACCTTCCCTAGAAATGCCAAATTTAAGTGCCACTCATTTACGTACACTTAAAGGATTGAAATAAGTTGTTTTCTTTTCCAGGAACAGTACCAGTTCCTTTATAAGGCAATGCTAAGCTTGGTCAGCACGAAGGAAAATGGAAATGGTCCCATGACACTGGACAAAAATGGTGCTGTGATGGCCAGCGACGAATCCGATCCCGCAGAAAGCATGGAGTCTCTTGTCTAATTGGAAACCTGAAAAGGCACTTAATTTGTAGAACTTCTGAAGACTGAGTGAACTTTTTTGAGGCCTTTTTTGCCAGACTCTAGGTTATACAATAACCCAATTACTTTTTTACACTGATAAAAGTTTTGATATTTATTTTTTGCCATTTTATGTCTTAATGGTATCCTACTGAGCATTTGCACCTCTGTTTATTTCACACAGTGAAACGCAATTTTATCTAGTTTGCACTATATGATCAGTGTTACTGCCTATAATATCCTAATACAAGACAAGCCCTGATGTGACATTCCATGACAACAAACACACGCTTTTTCTGTTCTGTTTAAATACAGTGAAGTTTTGCTAACTACAGTGACCCTCGAATCTTAAATCTTGAATGCTAGGCCAGATGGATTCTTTCTACAACAGATACTGTACCCCTTCATACCGTATTTATTATTTAATGATCATGTCACAGTTTTGGTAACGGTGTTCTGCATTCCAATGGAGTGGATGAGCAGTGTTCATCCGTTCTTGACAAAATATGGCAGGTGATTATTAGCTACAGTGAAAGTGTAACAGCCTTGTGGAGCTGAAACAATTACTTCTGTATTGTTTCAAATTGCTGTGTTGTACAGTTACAGGCCTGAGACTTGCTTCACATGGAATATATAAATTACGTACAATACAATTATAAATTAGATGCAATTCATATGTGGGACACGGTGATAGGTTTTGAATTTACAGTTTCAGAGTTTCCCTATGTATTCAGCAAAACGTTGATTTTTAGCTTTTAACCTGCCCTGTGATGGGAAAGTATTTTGGTTTTGTTTTCATCAGAGCCAATACAGTGAGAAATCTACTACAACCCAAAATCAGACCTGTTTTCAGATATATTGAAGGTAGCAATATTTTACATTACTAAGCTATTCAATATTTTAAACACATCTAATTTCCTTACTATTTCTTGAATATGACCTCACACCTAATGGTATGTTACATGATGACAGGCGTTTCTTAATTTCATAACTGTTAGATGCCATTTTTACAGGTGTGTAATTTTCATACTTTAGTGCTAAAACATAAAGTACTGATCCATATTTACTGGTGAAGCAAACTAATAAAAAAACTACCTATAAAGTTACATTCTCCCTCTTTTTTTTGCCAGACTAATTCTTTAGCACAAACCTAGCTTATTGTGTTTTCCCTCCCACGCCAATAAAATGGTTTCCCCCAGATTATATAAATAATTGAATTATTGTTTGGAGCATTTAAGTTTACATCCTCACTGGCTCCCTCTCCCTTTGTATTTGGTTGCAATTCAATAAGGTCCATCCCTTTTTAACAAAAGAAGTAAGCACATGCTTAATTCTCCTGAAAATTAAAGTTAATTGTGTCCTTCATTGCTTGGCTGAGTAGGGAGGGGTTATTGACTCTGCCTGGAAAAGGAAATATGTGATTTCAGCCATCCTGACCTTTGGTGTACAGTTAAAGGCACTATCCCTTATATGTGGCATTAGTTTCTTCACTTTTAAATTTCAACTGCAGAAAACATGCATTGTAATTTTTCAGGACTTGTCAAAATATTACAGCTTTTTTTTTTTTCTTCACTTAAATGTAAATCTATTAATTTCCGCCGGTCCAGTCTTGCTGAAATACAGACATTTGGCAGGGTTCTGTGTATTTTCACTCACAAGGAAGCTGAATGCAAACTGCTTGAAAGGATATTGAGAATAGGTATTTTGGTTCAGAACCTCTTGAGGTGCAAACTGATATGGCCTCGCTGAGAGCGGAGGAGCTGTGCAAACTGGTGTGTGCTAACATTTGGCCTTTTACCTTAATAAGAGAAAGATTCAAAGGATTCAAGGATTCATCAGCAACCTTTTACACGGTCGCCTTTTACTTCTCAGTTTGTTGAATCCTTCCGTACAAGCAATCCCAATAACTGCTAATGCCAGACAATATAATAAGCCCAAGGTTTCAGTAAGGAAATCCCATGTCCAGCAACAGTTAGTCCAAATAAAAAATGTGCAGAATGTTTCAAAAGATTGTAGGTTGCATCCTCTTAGCGCTGCATGGAGGTGGGACACAGTTGATGTCTGGTAGGAGATAGGACAGGCTTTCCAGTCGCTACACCCCAGTACCAGAATGGTTTAAGTAAGTTTTCAAGTGCTGCTGCCTGCAAGGGCTGGAAGGTTTTGCTGAGTGGTTTTCTGGCCAGCCTGCATCAGCCTCAGAGGCTGCCTATGCCCCCAGTCCTGAACCTGGCCCCAGGCAATGCCAACTGGTGGTGCAAAGGGACTGATGAGTTGGATCAGTTCCATCTAAAGTGTTTAAGTTCCTGGGGAGGTGTAGGGAGAAGTTAGGAATTCAAACCCTGACAACTAAGTGACACAAAGATTACTGCAGGCATCAAGAGGGTTAGATTTGTTCAGTACTTTCAGGTGATTACTTTTCATTTCACTGGCATGATGGAAGATAACTGTGGGTCGTGACACACTGCCTGAATACCCTTGGTTTAATCCCTTGCCTTCTCACAAGTTTTAAACATCAATGAATGAAGGCTGCGGGGGTTGAACTCTGGTAGGTGCTTTGGAAATCCATGCATTTGCATTGGCATTTTCCAACATCTGAAATACTTGCTCGGGGTTTAATCCATGGGGAAATAATGTGTTGTGTAAGTTCTCCATGGATTATTTCATAAGGGGGCTTGAGCTGTGTGTTCAATATTGTGCTGACAGTCAGGGAGCCAACAGATGGTAGTGGTGCACAAGGCTTGAAGGGGTGAAGCTGGAAATTGCTTGGGAAGGTGAGGATTAAGCATGCAGAAGAGCCAAGTCTATCCTCCTGTAAGCAGCTGCAGTTCTGCTCTCTGACATGGCTTTGCACCCTTTCCTTGGGACTGAGTGAGTGGCAGAAGGAGCAATACCTGCTCAGAGACGGGCACTGCTGAGCTCTGCTGGCTCCCACGAGTGTCTGGCTAATTTGCTCTGCAAATCACCACCTTGCTTTTGGCACCCCAGCCCCCCAACTGTACCCACCTCCTGGCATTCGGTCAGGATGTCTTTCAAGCATCAAAGGTTCCCAAGCAATGTGCAGGGCTGCAAATTAAGAGAATCTGAGAACATTCCTATATCACTGCAGAGTGTGGTCCTCAGCACCAGCCCTGAGAAATAAGGAATGGAAGGACTGAAGCACACGTGTGTGTCTGCATCTAGAAAATACCATTTCTCCGTGTCTTGCATGTGCACTGCAACTGCAGACTGTGAAAGACGTGAACTGTGTGTTAAGCCCATAAGAGCAGCCAAGCACTCCAAGTGGGAATGCTTGGAAAGCTTCTTTGTCATCTTAACATCTGAAATAGCTGGCAGGATTGGAATACCCCATCCTCCAGACACTCCTGTCTGTGAGCTTGGCTATGGCAGGAAGGTCTGGCAGAGCCAGTGGCACCGCTCAGGGGTGCAGGCTAAGCACTGAGCCTTTTGCAGGATCAAGGTCTAAATAACATCCATTTTAAACAGCATTTGTCCTTACTATTTCAGTGTCTGTTTCCAAACACTAATTTAGAAACAGGGAAAAAGAAAAATCCAAACCCCTTAAACTATTTCTTGTAAGTGACTGTTTTTGTACTGTGGGTCCGTTCTAGGTTGTGTTCTAGGAGTTATTTACAGGATCTGCAAAATTCCAGTTGTTTATCCAGTTTCTGACTGCTTGAATTGCTTGAACACAGAGTGATACATTGGGACACTAGGAGAAGAATCTTTATGATACAGCACAACTGCCTTCTCATTAATCTTTTTTAAAGCTGATGTGTTTTATTTAAAAGCTGAAAAAATATAGATATCGATTCTACCAAAGATACATGCTACTAATTCTCAGCAAAACAAAACCAACTTAATTTAAAAAAAAAAATTAAAATGTAGTTGTCTTAAAGATTTAGCAGTCTTTCTCAAATTCATGTCTTTTGACATCAGATCTTGTGTTCTGAAGTTTATGTTCAAATGGTGCCAGTGAATTTTTATATGAAGGGAAAATGCCTATTTGTTTGCATTGCTTTTCTTCTTTTTCTCTTTTTCTTTTTTTCAGACGTAATTCACTGTTACCCCATTGCTCTTCTTCTCTTTGTTGCCATTCTAACAATGTGAACTACATTGGCTTTACTTATCAAAGGAGAAGGAATGCAAAAATAAGGAAAGAGAGGAACTGTAATAAAGAGATTTGGCCTCTACTTTGTCTTAGCTGTTAAACTGTTTTTAGTGTTTTTGTTAAATATTTGCAAAGGGAAGCATTTTCTACAGAGGATAATTAATTTCAAGAAAAATGTCTTGAGTTTTAAGAATAAACGTCTCCAAAAGAGGAGATAGTCAATTTTATACAATGTCACAACTCTCCAACATTTGGGGTAGTGACTTTTTTTGTTTTGTTAGAACACTTGAGACTAGCAAGCAGCCATTGTTTCTAAAGACCGAAGCATTCATGTGTACTCCTGTTTTCTTTTCCTTCATTTTTAAAATAGCAAAGTCATTAAAACTGTAAATATTTTGTTGCTTGGATAAGCATCTTCTGGGAACTTTGTATCTATGGTATATAATCATAGAATTTTATATTTTCATATAAAGCTAATTTTTTTCTAGTTTCACCTCCTTCCTAGTTCTGTGGTGGCTATGTGAATACAAACCTTCTGTGTTTCAAGGTAGTGAGACACCATCATCACACTCCAAAAAAGATTTCCACACATGCCATTTCTTTGGGGCAGTGATTGTGAAAGTTGGATTTTTTTTTTTTATTCCATTGTCAGTGTGTGCAATAGGAATTAGACTTAGCCAGTCACTGGATACGTTTGTCTCATTCATCCATTCAGAAAAAAAAAAATAAAAATGTGG
This sequence comes from Dasyornis broadbenti, assembly GCA_013397935.1. NCBI lineage: Eukaryota > Metazoa > Chordata > Aves > Passeriformes > Dasyornithidae > Dasyornis > Dasyornis broadbenti. The sequence continues at coordinate 487,505 of VZRN01000404.1, forward strand.
TGTTTGGTTTGGGGAAAGGGTGGGAGGGAGTCTTTTGAGGGAGATTTTTTGTTCATTTTTTGGTTTTGTTTGGGGGTTTTTTGTAACTTGAAGAATCTTCTTTTTGTTATGTTAAACTATATCAAATCATTCTATTATAGTGTTATTTAATATGTAAATTGTATTGCTATACATAAAATAAAGTATGGTTTTTGATGTATTTACAGACTTCTTCCTTATTTGCATCGGATACACATAAGGAACAGATGCAGGAGTCAGTATTTCATTGTCCCAGGTGTGCAGGAAGAATGATGAGATCCTGCTTTAATTAGATCTCAAATTTCCAAGCAGTACTCAGCTGGGAACTGTCAGTGACAGTGGAGTTCACTGTTCCTTTCTTAATTGTCTCCACCTCTTAGAGAGCTGCCAGTAAATAACCCCTTCTCTCTCCATCAGTGTTCCTCCCCAGACAATTGTGACCCATCAAAATCCCTTTTGGAAGGGGGCTGTCTCCATTCTGAACAGGACCTCAGATCCTGAGCTTTCTTGCCAGCTCCTCTGACATGCCCTTCCTTGGATCTAGTTCTGCCTTACCAGCCTGGAGGAGCAGGGGCTTCCATCACCTGATTTACTGGGATCAATGGCATCTGCTCACTCACGCCAGCACTGTGGCAGGAAAAGCAAAAGTACCCATTCTCATCTCAGACAGACTGGGGGGTACAGATGTTCCAGATCTAGAGACAAGGCAGCAGATATTCCCCATGGAGAGCATTAGTAGTCACATGTCCGTGCTGCTCTAGCCAGGAGCTGGCACTGAGGTAGGCACACGTGATGCCATCGATGCTCTCGGTGTTTTGCAACAAAACGTTGGCAGCTCCACACGCCGCCTCCCATTCTGGGTCTGTGCTCTGGGCTGTGTTACCTTTTTTGTTGTTCTTGGGGGGAAACCACTCGGGTTTGTGGGCAGATTCTTGTTGCAGTCTGCTGCTGGCACAGCGGCTGCCCAGGCTGGCAGAGCCTTCAGAAATCGGCAGCACTCAGCCTCCGGAGCAGCACCTGCACAGGGACAAAAAATATCAATAGCTCAAACCGCTTGTTGATGTAAAATTGCTGGTTCAAATCAGTACTGCATCTGCTGCCTTTTGGTTGCTGCATTCTCACCTGTAAGGTTCGTGTTCTGGTTGACTGGGAGGAGGAGGGAGCCTGGAACACTGGATGGGATCAGTGGGACACTGCAGCACAGCCCAATGCCCCCTGCCAAGCCCCCACCTCAAAGCGTGCTCCCTCCAGCCCCTGCTCCGGGAGGCTGCCTCATGTTACAGCCCAGTAGCAGCTCCTGCTGCCTCATGGATGAGCAGCAGGGAGCTGCTTCCCAGCCCACCACACCTGCTCTGGGGGATGCTCCAGCAGCCCGCAGAGCCCAGTGCCCTCTGTAACCCTTCCAGGCCAGCAGCAGGCACCCAGGCAAGGTTCCTCTGCCCAGCTTGGCTGCCTCACCTCCATGGAGAAGGCAGCCCCTGCAGGCACAGGTAGGTGGGTACACAGCAATTCATAGCAACGATATGGGAAAAGAGTTGCATAAATCCTGCTTGTCTGGGAAGTGCCTGAAGGATAGAGCTGATGGCAAGCTGAACACAAGCCAACCCCACCTGCTGCAGGGCAGAGAAATGCAGGTCTGCCAGGCCTACCTTGGGACCAGGCAAGGACACCTCCCAGTCTGCTCACAGCAGGGTTAAAAGTGTCTTGTTTTGGGAAGGGAGAGCCACACTGAAGACAGGCAAAAGGAGAGCAACAGGAATGGTCAGTGAAAATCTGAGCAAAGACAGGATGAACTGGGACATTGCCTAGTGAAATGCTGGAGAGAGAGGGCCTCTGGCTGGAAGAGGCAAGAGCAGAGAGCCTTGGGGACTTGTCTCCTGGTACTTAAATCACCACCCCTGAAGAAAGGGTGTAACTCTCTTCGTACATCTTTGATAGATGTGACAAAAAACAGAGTCTGACAAGCCACAAGGAAGGTAGGGATCAGGCAGGCAGTGGGAAGATGACCTGGGGCAGTGATGGAACAAGAAAAAGATTTCTCTGTAGCAGCTACAGAAATCAGGACACCCCACGCAGCCCTTAAATGAAAAAACCAGCATTTTCACTAGACAGCAGCAGCTCTGAGGTGCACCCCCAGCTGTTGCCAGCCAGGGCATCATTGCACAGACAACAAATGGGGCAGAGCTCCCTGCACTGCCAAGGTCATGCGGCATTTGTTCCAGGAGGCCCTGGTCCTCCTGAGCCCTCCTGGTGAGCTACAGAGACAGAAGTGGAAGACAAGAGAAGAGGCAAAGCCTTGGAGAAAGCACTCGGATTCCACGCTTGGGAACGCACAGGGAAGAGGCCCAGATGAGACCTCTATCAAGTGGAAAGATGTAGTACGTAGTTCATTAATACTTTGGCAACAGAAATTTGATTTACCATCACTTCCCACTTCTAACAATATGCCTGAATTAATTGGTGTTATCAGGAGATCCCAACTTCTTCTGTAATAAATAGCTAACGAGTTTAGCCTTTAAGGCTTCCAGAGGCTGCTAGTAGTCATGCTAACCAGGCACAAATAATAGCAGCATTTTTATTAAATGGATTCAAATGCCAGAAGGTGTATTTTCAAGACCTTTTACAACATAAAAATAATTTTGATCAATGGCTTGGTCCCAGTCCTATTACTTAGCCACTTGAAGCTCCACAAAGTGCTTCCTGCACTGACGTGTCACCCCCATCTGCTGGCAGCCGCCTTATTGATCACTGGTGATTTCTGCTTCCCTTTGCTGCCAATCAATGTTTTTGATGTCTTTCTGACTTTGTAATGCTTTAAGAAGCAACACTTCACAAAGCAATCTTTCCTGACACTGTGTTCAATTAATCTGACAGTCACTGGGCTTGCTTTTCTTTTCTAAAGTTGTTATCTTCCTTATGTCTTGAAATCCTTGTTTAGGAGTTGATGCCTGCTTCACTGGCATTTTATGCTATGGTTTTGAATTTTGAAAAGATTCTGCATTTCAGTTCCATGTCTCTTAAGGGAGCCGTTTCCAATATTTCACATTTCCCTGTCTCTGTGTCTGTGAGCCATGCTTTCTGCACAGCTCATCATTTCTGTCACTCCCAAATTCAAACCCCGTTGGTCCTGTGTCCGATATCACAGGATATCCTCGCGCTAGATCTAATCATAAACACTTTGTTCCTTTGTCTAAGGAGCTGCTGAAAGAGAGAGAGTTTCTGGGTCAACATCAGAAGAAAGGCAGAAGGTATGTGTCTTTTGTCTTGGGAGAAGGCATTACTGGCTGTAAGCCCAAGCAAGGCTCAATACAGGGAATATGGCACAGTCCCCCATCAGCTGTTTTGGTGGGTTTTGTGTTCAAAAATGATGCCCCATCTGCAAGATGAGAGCAGCAGACTCTGACTGCTCAGGCAGGGAATAAGACACTGAGGCAACAGAGGGAACCTCCAAATAAAGCCCAGATACTGAATAAATCTAGTACAGACTCTTTAAAAATATTTTCACATCCTAATAGAGAAATAGTGGCTTCTCAGCCATGCATCACACAGACCCCCAGAGTCTCCTAACACAAGGTTGTGTGGGTCAGTCCAGAGCTTTGAGGTGCTGCAGGCTTCTTTCCATGAGAGGGATGGCTGTGATCCTCTCCAGATTCTTGCTGTGAAGGAAAAGCAAAGGGAGAGCTGATGAGCTTGATTGCAGGGTAAAACGAGATCTTTAGTCTTCTCTCAGCCAATGCATGGGAGGGAAATCATGATCTGCTAAGGAATGCCTGGCTGTTTTGTCTCTGCTAAGGGGTTCCTATGTGGTGCACAAGAGGGATGGAATGGTAAATTTATGCATGTATTACAAAAATGAGCATTTTCTGTAACAAGGTGCTTATCATGTTTCATCAGCAGATGACCAAGAAGAACAGAAAACCATAGAAAAAAAGTTAATCGAGGCCTTTGTTACATGCAGCCTGATGGGACCATCAGCATCACACTGCTTCACTCTCCTAACAGGTTCAAATCAATATCTTCAATGGTATTGGCTCAGTGTCAGAACTGTTGGACAAACTCTAAGTTGGATCAGCAGATGAACATTTTAATTTAAAATATCATTTAGTGCCATTTAAAGTAAATATCATTTTATTCATGAATCTGAACACACCATGACTGTGACCAAAACTGGCTGTTGGCTTGTAGCAGTAGTATCTGTAGCTGTATAAAAATTGTGACACAGAATAAAAGGTGACACTTTATTTATCTAGGTGCAGAAATGTTATCACACTTTGCAACTAGCAAGGAATGTCCTTCGTGCTGCTTAATGCTGGACTTCAAGCCGAAAAACACCATTATTGGACTGGGGTGGAATCATAAAAACTCTTAAAGGTTCAGTACCTTAGGTTATAAAAGGCTCTGCCTTCTGAATTTTAGGGCTTTAAATAAGCTTCCTTATAACTTAAATCCAATTTTCTAGATAGCCTCTTACTTTGAGCATCTTAGACATATGTTTTGCCTTTGCCTGAAAGTCTCCCAGTGACCTGTTAATTGATTGCAGCCTGTGAAATTGGCCATAAGTAAATCTTTGCACCTTTTTTTTCTCCCTTATTTTCTGAAATAAAAAGGATGCAAGTGGCTTGTTTACTCTCAGGCTATAGATCCTATATGGACCTCAGAAGCACTATTGACCTCCTAGCAGTGTGTATTAGGAAGAATAACTGATTCAAGTTCACCTGGCCAGATGAGCCCTGTCACGACAGTTTCCTCTATTTGTCAAAATTTTCCTCCAATTTCTCCATCCTGAGTCATGGGTGCCTGATCAGCCAGGGCTCAGCACCTTCTAGTCCCCAGTGAAGATCAATGACTGTTCTTTGATTCATCAGCTTCAATAGTTTTTGACGCACCTTGTTGTGCTGGTATCCACCATGAAGATAAGCTATGTAACTGCCAAAAAAAAAAAAGATAATTAAGCTGGAATTCTGTCACAAAAAGTAGGGAAAAAGAAATAGAATAAGCTCCAAAATGACAAGCACAAAGAACATGGTGATTTAATATAAATGACATAAAGTTGCTCAAATTACACCCAAATTCTCAAATAAGGAATACTAGTACACCCCCACTTTTTATGCCCTTATTTCCTTCTGGTTTGATGGCCCTGTCACTGCATGTAGCTGGGTAAAAAAAGAGTGCACAAGATGATAAAGCCAATTTTGCAAATGCCACAAGGTCACAGACGCATGGCACAAAATTCTGACCTAGTCCAATGTCCTCCTGGTGGTTTCCAGTTTGTACACGAAATTGTTTTGGGGCAGTTGCATCCCCACAGACTTTGAGCCAGATCAGGAAAGTCTATCTTCTCACAAATGGCCTAGAACCCACCACTTCGGGTGCTTTGAGCAGATATTTGTTATTGCCAGGAATTTAATGACAGTCTCAGCAATGAACAGCCCTGAGCAGGGCTGGTGTCTTCCTAGCACACAGCCACCCCTGCCCAAATTTTCTGCCTGAATCGTGTCTCACCCTCTTTTCTTCTTCAGACCATGGAGTGGTCCCTACCCAAAATAGCGAGCAAAGTCCCATTATGTCGTTTCCTTCTGAGTAAGTCCAAAAAGCATGTACCAAAAAGGTAATATTAACTTTGGCAATTGGTTTCTTTGCCTTTTGGAGCTCTTATTCCACATTTTGCCTGCACTTCAATTTTTATTGATTTTCCTGTGCCACCTCTCGACATCCGTCCTAGGCAGCATGATGCATTAACTTTCCATATAATGAATTTTCCCATTTGGTTCTGTACTCTGAAATACACCCATCTCTGAATGAGATTTCAACACTCTGCATTGCTGATTTTCAGCAGTGTGCCATAGCCCTCGTTTTTCATAGGCTGGGAACACCAAAAGGGCCCTCTAGACCCAGAGGCCTTGCTTTTAACACAATCACTACTGTATTGGGGGGAAGGAGAGCCTTTATATTTTTATACTAGTTCCAACAATACAGTTATCAAAGCTATTTTCCTGCAAGAAAGCTACCTGATGATGATATTGTCCCTGCCTTTTAAACTAATTTTATTTTAGTATAGTACATTTGCAGGCATCAAAATCCTATTGTTGCATGTTATTCCTGGTATAATGACTGAAAATGCTATTGCTTGGGGGAAGGGGTTTGTTCTGGTTTTGTGGGTTCAGGGATTTCTCTGTTTAATTTTATCTACTGCTCTAATATCAGAAGATAAGCCAATTATTCACTAAAATCCTTCCTATCCATTGCCTTGTTGACTCCAGTTTCCAGAGAAGGTTTCAAGGTACTTTTGCAAAGCAATTTGGAGAAAGATCTGCAGTTTTTCCAGGTAGGATGCATCCACACAGCTAAGGGTCTGTCCCAGGCATAGTACAGAGCACGGATTATCTTTGTAGTTCAGCTTTTCATAGGAGAGGAATACACACACACACACACACACACACACACACACACACACACACATATATATATATATTTATATATAGCTCTGTAAATTTATATAGTCAGGTCCTCCATGTTGGGTATGGAAAATTGTGTCACTAAACCCACATCCCCTCTAGGGTGACACCTCTGCAGCACTGGGGACATCACAGTCTTCCCGACTGGAATGGCAGCAAACCTTCAAATAAAGGATCCCCAGATCTTTTATTTTTACTCCTAACTACTTACTGGATTTTTAAAAATTCTTTTCACCTTGTATAAAGCAGGACAGGGACTGGTTTCACACCATGTCATTACAGCTATTACAGCTCACACTGTATCCCAAAAGCACTGTTTTGAGTCCTAGACCTGAGACAATTTAGAAAGTAACAGACTTCAGGAGAGTGGAATTTTAGCCGCCCTGCAATTATGATATTTGTGTTAAGCACACGAACCCTAAAGTCCTTCTCAGACACCCTCATGAGCCTGAGATCCAAGGTGGGTATGAAGTACTTAAGTGACCAGGCTGGCACAGGAGCACATTATCCCTCTTAGATGTCCAGCTCTTTACCTACAGCTGGGGATGCCACTTGACTGACATGGAATAGCTGCTGCAGCGAGTGACTTCAGAGGATGTCACTTCACGTGACTCAACTGGCTTACCCAGCTGTTCCATGCTCTGGGGTAACAAACCCTTTCTCCCTGAAACCATCATTGCCTCTGCCAATCTCAAAACCTGAGCTTTCCAATAATGCAACTCCAGAGGAGAAATACACCTCACTCTCCTCACAGGTGAGTTCCAGCTGACACGTTTCCTATTCACAGAAGGACCTTGGCAGCCATAAGCAAGTGCTTAAAGACAAAAAGGTATTAAAAAGGGGATCACATATTATATGCCCATTATGGCCATGTTTTGTATTAAACTTCCTTTTATATTTAATAGGAATTAATAGGTATTTTCCGAAATAAGTCTCAATTCTTATAGGTGATTACAGAGTTCAGCAGGTTGATTATTACTGCAATAGCGCATTATCTGCTGATGAGCTTGTAACCCATGTTATCTTTATCTGCTAGATGCTCGTATTATCTATTAATAATTTACAAACTAACCTCATAAGGCTGTAGTATCAACTGCAACAGATTACAGCAAAACCAGGCAGGGCTCAGGCACTAAAAAGTTTCACTGTGCAGCTAATCCTGGCTGCATTAGGCATTCCTCGTTTGAATTTTATCATACTCTCTTGATATTCTGGAGAGCTCCTCTCCTTCCTAGGATGTGGTTATCAATAATCCATGTGCTGTGTTTTCCCACATGGCAACTGCTGCCTGTAGCAGAAGCTCAGTTCTTGCTGTTGTATTGGTACAGACAGGTTTGGAACATGACCAAGAGCTCACTAATAATCTTCAGAGTGAGGAGAGCTCTACACAGGCTTCTGCAGGGTCTGAGTGCAGCAGTGAGGTCACGGCAATGCCCATCTCTGAGCTGGTTCCTTCACTCTTCCTTTCACAGGAGTCCTGTCTAGTGTCTGAGGATAGAGCTTCACCAGTGCACTAAACCATGCTTCCCATCTGAGCCATGCTCTTCATAGATTTATTTCACTAAAATGGTCACAACACAAAGTACTAAATCTACAAGCAGAGGCACTTGCTGTAAAATGGACGGAGAAATTCCCAAAGGACTGGGAATGGTTCTTTTCCTGATTTGTGTGTACAGAAGAGGGAAAAAATTGGAGAAAAAAAGTGGTGTATGCTCAAGTCTTCAATATTTCACAACAGTCACTTTCCAGTGCTATCTAAATAGCAAGTCAACCTCCCTTTTTGCAAAATCCTCTGCACTTGAATGTTTTCTGCCAGTCCTCCCTCACAAGGTGGCATGAGAACACTGACAGCCATGAGTGCTCAGCTGCAGGATCTGCCTTTGTGAAAATGAATAGCAAACCTTGAAAGAGTAGGTTCTTCACAAAAAGAGTAGTACAGTCATCCACAGTGCACATATGCTTGTTAAAATCCATTGTTCTGAATTCATGACAGCACACCTTTCCTTGGAGCCCCTTCAGGCAAGAGACGCTCTCAGGACATCCAGGAAGAGCAGCTGGTCTGGGCAGACTCTCACGGCAAAAATATGGGCTTTACTGAAGCCATGGGCAAAGTTCATTTTGACTTTAGCAGAGCCAAGATTTTTCTGTCACTTTATCACTAAATTTCTTGGCTTTCAACATTACTGCATATTTTCCTGAGCAATTTTAGGCAGACCTATTTCAGTCTTCTGACAAAGATATTTATGATGAATAGTAATTATTCTGTTGTAGTAGTATCCTGGGACCTTAGCTGTGTACCCATGTGCATCCACAGCAGCAGTGTGTGGACGCATAATAAAGAGACAAGTTGGCTCTTTATTTATGTATGCTGCTCTTTTACCTTTACCTCAGACATTTACATGAAGGAGTTTAAACAGAAAAGTAAACACAAAGATGTGGATACAATCTCTGGTTCGGGTTATGCCTGGTCTACAAGACAGTCAAAGCCTGGTAAGAATTAATGTCTGCTGCTCTCTGCCACCTTCCCTGGGTATACTCTATTGTCCCTTCTTAAAAACAGGATAGTCTGAATATTCCTACACTCGCAGTAATACTGATTTTTCAGCCTATGTTATGTTGGGAAAATCTATCTGGAACATCACTGGTGTAGTGGCAAACAGATCACAGTCCTGCACCTTGACTGCAAATGGACGGTTCTTTCTAAAGAACTCCTATGATGACGCCTTGTTTTTCCATAAATGGGGCTTTGCAGAACATTTTTACAGCTCACAAAGAATGATGCCATTTCTAACTTACTGTTTCCACTGAGATTAATCTGATTTTCAACATCTATTTTGGCCCATAAAGTAGCCAGTAATCTAACTGCCTCTTAAAAACCTCACTCAAAGTAAACAATTTTCCCAAGCTGCATTTATTGTAACTCTCAGTCTTGTGCCTGTGAGATCTTTCCTGTCTCTCTTCCTACTCACCCCCATATCATGCTGAGTCATTTTCTAAGATTAATCTAGTTGCTTTTCTATGAGCAATGAATGAAATCTAAATTGAATGAAATCTAAATTGAATGAAATCTAAACATAGACTACACCAGGTAGATGATGAGAAGGAACGCATATGTTATCATAACTTTCCAGCCTTGCAAGGGTTGTATTTCCTCATAGTCCTGCAAGCATATGCAATGAGACCACACAAAGAAAGAAAAGCTCTCAATAAATAAGGGAAAAGAAAAACTCCCTTTTTCCTTAGGTGGTTATATGCTTTCTGGTCTATTCTAAACACCAGCAATTAATTGAAAATGATCCTTTACTGGCAGAGATTACGTTGTGGTGATGTACCTTGCTACCTTCACCATGCTGTGTGGGATTTAGCCATGGATCCAAATCATGCTTTCATGATCTTTCCTACAAGTAACACATTGTCTCACACATGAAGAGAAATTAATGACCATTTCTACACTTGCTTATGGGTCTTTTAGTGCAGAGACAACAGTCCCTTCTCAGAGTCTGTAACAGTCTAAGACAATTTAAATTATATAAAACTTACAAACCACATTTTTCAAATATAACTGGGGAAGCATAATTTTGATCAACCCTGTTTGATTATTCCAGTTGGCACAATGTGTAAAAAGGTATCACAAATTATTTTGAGAAATTAGCCAATTACAGAGACCCATTTCCAGAGAGGAAATTTAGAGCATCTCAGTAACGGCTTGATTTATACACCAGTCATATTTTAGCAACAGATCTTTTGATTGCTTATATAAACTGGTTTCATTCCACTTGCTTTAAATACAGAAAAATATTAAGTAGATAAGCAGCTCTATGAATAACAGAACCAAGGAGCCTGGTTTTCTACAGATTTGAGTTGGTAGGGAAAAAACCTACATGGACCCTCAAATATCATACAACGTAAGCTCTCTTTACTACTTTTGTTTTTCTCTGAATAGCCATCTATTTTCAAAAAACTTTTAGAACTTTGATGTCTTTGGGACTATTAAACTATTTAACTTGGTGTTAAATTTGGCTGCAATTGGTCAGCTTCAAAAATTACTGAAAACAGAGATGTGTGCATGCATGCGTGCACAGCTACGTACATGCACACACGGAGTATGAACACATAAGCCTCATTTAAATAGAAAAGCATTCCCTTTAAAAAACTGATATAAACTGCTGTAAGTCTACATCTTTTGCCCATCATGTGCATTTTCAGAAACTAATCCACCAACCATCAACTGATACCATTCATTGATAAGGTTTAATGAAGAAAATAAATGGTACTCCCTAAGGAAAGTAATTTTCTCATTGCTTGGAATGTATTTCTTTTCTCCTATTTCTTACTGCTTCACCTTTCCAAAGAAAATCTCCTTTTCTACATTATTGTTAAGCTGAAACATAAATGACAGAAAAGCAAGCATTCACCCTTTTCACATCAATGGCAGCACTGACATTTTTACCCAGTTATTTCAAAGCCTGGACTCCACAGTGCTGTCCATAACTCTTATCATAAATAGAGTCTGGTTCAGTAAGGCCAAAGACATTCAACTGTGCAAGAAAATCTGAAAATGCTGTTAGAACTTGCTGTTATTTAAATATTTTAAACTGACAGTATTTGAAAACCAACTTGAAAGCTAAAATTTAAATTTACCTGCCTTTCTGTGCCTTAGGCAATGAAGTAAGTTCAGACAAACAGCCAACTACAAAAAATGTCGTGTAGGACTTTGTAATGTAAAGCTCATAGTGAGATCACAGCAAATAGAAGGTTATATTAGGAAGCCTAGGCAGACAGGAAGATCTTCACAACACGGAGATGCTGTGTTCAAAACATTCTCCTCCCAGTGCCTGAATGAAGTAGCAATGCTCTGCACACCTACATAGCACTGGTGTCAACACAAGTGAGCAGGCTTGGCAGGCAGAGCCGAGCCGACTCCACAAGTTGTGCATTGTGGGGTTTATTGCAGGTTTTCCCTCTGCAATGCTATCCATTGCCAGAGGCACAGAGCAGCACGTGACTTGGAGCTTTAATTTCCAAGTTTTTTCTCAATGAAGAGCAGCAGCTGATGACAATATTGATGCTGGTGATGGGATTCTGGTATTTCACCAGCACTGCTCAGCTGAACAGGTCTGTTATGAAAAACTTGCCATTGGAAAGGCTCTGCAAGTCAGGCTTCCCTCTGAAAATTACAAAGCAAGCCATGGCTTAGACTCCCAGTCACAGACGGGTGAAGGTCCATGTTAAAATGATCCCATTCTCCCTCCCTTCATATCCTGTCTAGAAGTTCACGTGTCTGATGTTTAAGCCCTTCCCTAAAACTTCTCTGTTCACTGGAAGGTTTATTCATTATAGAATCATAGAGTGATTTGGGTTGGAAGGGACCTCAAAGATCATCTAGTTCCACCCTTCTGGCCATGGGCAGGGACACAAGTGGATTACACCCATTTGTTCTTCTGCTAGCACTAGAATTTTGTTTAAAAAGCTCTTTTTCACCAATATTAATATTATTATTCTATTGTTAGTAGAAAACAATCAGATACTCTTTCTGCTTCTGTTTTGATAAATAACCCAAATATTTTAATCTTTTCTCACAAAATGAGTTTGCTTCACTCTCTTGATCAACCTAAAAGCTTTTTCTACACCTCTTCTTTTCTCTTGAACTCAGGTGACCAGAAACACACCACGACCATCACAGCAGGTCAAATTAAGTAGAATGACCAATAACAGGATTGCAAGAAGCTCAGCTGAACAATTCCCTCAAAAGTAAAGAGAGGCGACATAATTCATCTTTTCCTCAATTTCCTGATTATAGGTAAACCAGGGGGGAGAAGGGCAATTGAAGGATAGAGTGTGAGCTGTAATTTGGGATCAGTGAGGATTATTTGTGTACCTTGGAAGTATTCATCAATTATACTTTTATATTACTTGGATAACCCTTGCCTCTTTCTGCTTCCCACTCATTCATACAAAGAAAATATAATGCATTGACATTTATACTTTACACAGTGTTATAAAGCAAAGTTGATTCTTTTTATAACACAGGGCTTGAGCTATATAGATTCTGTTTGCTTTTCTTAGATTTATGTGATCATGCTCCTTGCTTCTCTGCTTTTAGGATTGCTATTAATGCTCTAAAGGTTTTGTTACATTTTCTCACACTCTAAGACATTTCCTGATGAGAATTGTTCATCAAACCAGTATTTTGTGTTTTTAAAAAATGTAACTTCTCTCCTAAAAAGAAAAAAGAAAACCAAAATCAACAACCAAATTTCATAGAAACAAAATAGGGGAAAGAGATAAGGAAAAAAAAAAATTAGACAAAAAAGAAGAAGAAAAAAAAGAGGTAATTGCATATCTTTTAAAATCTGCTGTAAAAGATTCTTCTGAGGCTTTTCATTTCTGGCTACCAAACAAGATACTATTAGACTTTTTTTTAACCTTTTTAGCAGTGCTAAGGGCACTGCTCAAAATTATTGAAATTGCAAGTCTGAGCACTCAGCTGCTCTAAAAATCAGGTCCTGTGTGGGGCAAATTGGTCATTTCCTCTGAAAGAACACTTAAGAAAACGTTGGCTTTCAGAGAGTTGGTTCAGACTATGAATCCACTCTGGCAGAGATGGGAACAGAACTCGGGTTTTCTGACTGACTGATCAAATGGCTCTACTGTGCTATCACCAAGAAAGAGAGTTTAAAGAATGACTCTGAAAGGTTATTTTCGTTGAATTGCTGAGTACATAAAATGTGTTGAAAGAAAGGGTAAAACTTCTTGAAAGGGTTTAGAAATGGTTATATTTCTAATCTGTTGTGGTAGGATTTTCAACTCCAGTGTTCAGCGAAGCTAGACTGACAAATTTATTATAGTTATAAGGCTGAGAAACCTATTAGAAGAAATATAATAGAAGGTACATTTTTGTGAAGCTTTAATAGGAACGGAAACAATTCAACAAAAGACTAAATTCTGTAAGGGGGGAAAAGTCATTTATTAAATCTTTCTAAAAAGATTGACTGACCTTTCTTTAAAAAGTGGGGCTTTTTTGTAAAAAATTGAAAGCTCAAGCTTCATAACAACAACCCAGTAAAAGGGTTTATTAGAAACTGGGTTCTTGTGCAAGTTCAGTTATTTTTATTGTCAGTAAATGTTGGTGTTATGCAATAAGAGAAGCATTGTTGCCTCTCTAATTTCTCTCTGGAATTGAAGAAACTCATAATAAAAGCATTCAAAATCCAATCTGAAATAAAAAAGTAGAACACTGCTGCTCAGATTTGTATGGCAAAACCCAGAAACGATGGGCTGAGAATTCAGCTGATAAGGAAACTGTGCCAGAACTGTGAAGGTGGGTGTTATTTCTTCTACCTCTGCTTACAGTAAAAGTCAAGCTATTAATATCAGGCATCTTGACAGTCGTATAAATGCGCGTATTAAAATTCAAAGTACTTTTTGCTGCTGTAGATGTATCATCATTACAGAATAAGACAATTTTAATGTACGACCAGATGGCAATAGCATTACTTACAGAGGCTGAAAGTTATAGGGTGACTTGTACACCCAATGCAAACGGCCTGAAACTGGAGATGGTGTCTACCATCATCCCAGAGCACAAAGCTGAATAGTCCAGCTCGTTTGAAGTACCATGTGAACGCAGTTGGTAGAGTGTTGAAATAACCAGCAGTACCTGCATGTGATTGAATTCACATGAAATTAGTAGGCACTAACCTGCTCCTCAGTAAACTTGTTATGGTTTCAAACAGGAATCTCAAAGCCAGCCAAAGCTGACAGACTTTCTGTCTGTGCAGCAGGTAAGGTCAGTCTTGAGGAACTCCAGTGAACCTCCACCAGGGTGTGAAAGACATAAGCTGTGGATGGTTTTGAAGCAGATGGTCAGACACTGATCAGGTACATAATTACAGGCACCAATCTGAAGAAAGCAGTTTCTCAAAGCTCCCTACATAGCCCATAAAGAACAATACCTCTGGTCCTTCAGAGTGACTCCAAATACTCAGCCTCGTCCCTACATTGTGGTCAAAGAGAGCTGAGCTCTCTGCACAGCTTAGGGAGGGAGTCTAGGAAAATCAGCCTTCCCTGGTATAAACCATCTGACATGAGTCTCTTACATAGAAGCCAAAAAGCGTATTTCTGTCCCTCTTGTTCACATGCCCCTCTTTTGCTCTCAGGAGGAGCTTGTTCTCTGTGCTGGGGAAGAAAGATCCAGTCTACACAGGTAAGGGAAGACTTGGTTGTAAGATCAAAGCTAAGCAGCTCCATTCAAAGTAGTCCAAACAGGAACAGAGAATGGTGGTTCTCCAAGAGGTTTTTTTTTATTGGGTTTCCTGTGTGAAGTTTAGAGAAAACAGACAACAGGAGCTGTTTGAAATAAAGCTGCTATTTACTATCCTAACATGCTGAGAAGCAATTAGATTCAAGCTAATTACTGTAAATAGTTATTATAATTACTTGTAAAATATTCAACTACATGTACATCTGTCAAAGTCAATCGAGACCTGTACTTTTTTGCCTTTTTCTTTCTTTTTTT
>VZRN01000404.1:502539-519259 GCA_013397935.1 Dasyornis broadbenti
TTTTTTGTTAAAGAGGAGGCTTAATGTTATTATTTAAAGGCCAAACTATTTTCTTGAACTCTTCAAAAAGAAGTAGTTATACCATAGACACTACTGATGGAGAGTACCTGTTGGGGCATGTATCCCCTTGAGAAGACTGAGTGGGCGTATCAGTAAATCATCTGAAGAATTGTCTAGGCTAGTTTGTGTTTACAGAAACTTAAAAGATTTTCCTCAAAAGAAAAAAAGAATTGCAGCTGAATACTGATTTTCTTAGCTTTGTTCTATTTATCAGGTTTCTATCCCTACTTGAAGCAAGAAGAAAATACTGTCTTGTGATTATCTTTTTATCAAGAACATTATTTTCTTCTTTGACACTGGACAGAGTCTGGCCTGGCCTGGTGCACGGTTTTATACTACACTCTGACTAGCACACAAACCAGCTGGAGTTCCACCAGTTCTGTACCGTCACACACACAACTTGCAGTTCTTCCTCTTCACAAAGGTCTTCCAATTGCTGTCCTGAACTTGGCCCAGCTGTGGACAACTATTTTTGCACCAGCTGATGGGTGCTGAGCCCATCCTGGCCTGCTGTTTGGGTTCTGGTTCACCTGAAACCAGTCTCCTGATGTCTGGGGGCAATTTCAACAAGCACAGACACATCATTCACGTTAGTTTGTATAAGCATACAGTAATGCATTGGCAATTTTTTTTCAACAACATGCAACTTCCACGTGTCCCAGTGTTTCCCACACCAAATACACACCTTTAGCTACCAAAAAACCCAAAATGCAAATACAGGAATGTGTTATTGAGTTGCTCTTGCATTTATGAGCTTCATTTCAGCTCTGATATTACTGCCACAGAGGAGACAACAATTTGTAACGCAGAACAGGGAATGCTAGGGGACCTGCCAACAGAAAGGTTGAGGGCAGGTCTCTGAATACTGGAATGTGAGGGGAAAGACGAATTAGACATCCGTTTTCTACCTTCCTAAATTTGATATTTTATTAGCTCACTCCTGCTCTGGGAGGGCATTTCCTTGCATGCCTTTGCCTTTTAGCTTGTGGTAACTTAAGCAGCTTTGCACAGGGCTTGTGCACTTGATTGAAATGCTGCCGACAACCTCTGCAGCTGATGGGGAAAGCTGCCAGGAGCCAAGGTGATGGCCACAAGCTGCTCTGATGGGATTTCACAGCTCTCAGACTGTCCCATAGGCCTGCTGCATTTTACCAATGACATCACTCAACAAATGTTTATGAAACTACCTGTTCATAAACCTCAGACCTCAAAGTGGATATTTAGCTACTGTACCAACAAAGGTGTACCTCCAAAAGGTAAGGGAAAGAAGAAGTGGAAAGCAAAGTAAAAAACCCTAAAATATGTGCATTTCTTTAAAAAAGTTTTGCAGTGGTTTCATACAAAAAAATTTCTTTCTTACAGTTTTCCCTTTGAAATACTGGTGTCTTGCAATCCCAATATATAAAAACATTTCCTTTTTTAAAAACTGACATATGGCAAAAATTGGTAGCAGTAAATAAATGCACATAAAGCTAAATCGTGCCATCCTAAATGTTAGTAAAAATGACAAAATAAAATACTATCTATATAAACTATGCACAGGTGTGTAGCATATTACAAGCAAAAAACATATCTTGCAATTATAAGCCCACAGTATTTATTTCACTTGTCTGTAATTACATTTTATACATGTTTGTTTAGTAATATCAATCCAAGACATCATTTTGAGGATATAATTAACTGCATGTTAGAACAGAATGTGTTTGACTGGTTTTGTGTGTTCAGAGACAAAAATCTTTGTTAGCTGTATTTAAGTGCCACCTAGTGTCACAATCCACCAATTTCGCTCAGAAAACCCTCTAAATTCCCAGAGCAAAATCAATCGCAGGGTTAAAAAAGATCAAGGGTCCCAATGCTCCCATTTCAGTGCTAACATTAAGTCCTTAATTTATAAGGGCAGTAAATACAGAGCTCAGGGTCCCACTGGCAGGTATCTAGTATTTCAAATTTTTATAGCAGTGATCCAACAGCAAACACACATAAAGACAGAAGTATGTAATGAAGACAGAATCTGTGTGAGAAAAAGGCTTTTTATAAAAATTATTAAAGGTAGTTTTTTTTTTTTTCTGGAAGATGCACAACGTAACTGAAAGCTGAGGTGGGGGCACACACAACATGGCACACATGATCCCAGCCCAAACCAACACATGGGAATTTCTGGCTATTACCAGCACTATTTTTTTTTTTTTCAGTAAGTTTAAAGCTTATGTTCTTGACAACTTCAGAATCACTCTAGGTTAAAATAAGAATTTATAGCTCATTAGCTACGAACTTCACCCACTGTCACATAAGGCAGTCATTAGAAAATAATGGCTTGCATCCTGTCTCTGTTTCGGCAACACTGAACAATTGATAGTATCTGTAACTTAACTAAAATGCTTTTTGCATTCTCATCACAAATGACATCTCTAATGGGCTATGTAAACCAAATTTCAATTTTTCTCTTTTCTTCTTGAAATTCATTAAATGTTACAAAGAACGAAAGATCGCAGCCATTAGAGAGAGCTGGCGCAGCTCAAGGTAGAATATATAAAACACTTGGGCTTTCTGTTAAATTTATTGAGACCATAACCATTAGCTTTGTGCATCATTAGAAATGAGGACTGACTCCTATGCCTCCGTGACATTTATTGACAAGTCTTTCAAGCACAATGATAAAAAAAAAAATAAAATAAGTTTTTAAGTACTATTTGTCCTGACTGCTACAATAAGCAAGGATAAGTTGACAAGTACATTAAAGCATTTCTACTTATGTCATGTAGTGAATTAATGTGAATTTGTTGCAGAAATGTAAAATCAGAGAATGGGAAGAAATAGAAAATATAAAAACATGAAAAATCACAAGAAACGGCTTCTGATCAGCAGTAAGAAAGGCTTGTGACGAGGTGTCTTAAACAAGGATCAGAGAATGATTAGATAGAAAACATTTAGGCAAGACAAGGACTTTCAGAGCAGCTTTTAGAAATCTGCTGCAGCTGCACATTTGCATAGATCTATTGGGTACAAATGAAATGAAGAAAACAGTATTTTTCAGCTTTATCTGGCTTGGAATTTTGGTTTATGTTTTCTGTGAAGGTCAAAACATTCACGGGGAAAAAATAAAAAGTAGATTAATTGTGCTTTTTTATTTGAAGTACATTTTGATATGTCTGCCTATAAAGGACTAGAGTTGCACCAGGAACTCTTCAGCTTTGAGGCCCGGGAAGAATTCAGCTCTGACACATGGGCAGGACCACACCAGAGGATTTGGGATCCATGTGGAGCACCGGGCTGGCGCTGTGGACCATGGACATGGCCGGACATGGAAGGCTGTGCCTTGCACAGGAGAAGGAAATTTTGCTTGAAACGCAAATTCCTGCAAGGCCCGACACGACTCAGGGGCGCGCGGGCTCTGTGAGGGGCGAGCGCAAGCACGCGCTCCCCCCCCCCCCCCGGCCGACCTCAGCGCTCCCGCGTTCCCGCCCCGGGCCGTGATTGGCCCCGCGCACTCTCGCTCCTCCAATCCGAGGGGCGGGATCCGATCCTGCCCCCGCCCGATCCCGCCCACCGAGGCGCCGGCTCGGCTCCACCTTTCCGGCCGTCTCCATGGCAGCGGGGGCGGGGGGTTCTTAAAGCGTCCCGGAGACCGTGGCGACTGATGGCTTTTCTTTTCGAAGCCGGCGAGGCTAAAGGTAAACCAGCTAGTGTATTTGGTATTTTAATGTTATTTCCTGACTTATTCTCCCGCAATCATACCGGATGGTACATTTTAAAGAGATCGTAAATTCCCCCGCCTCCCCCCCCTTCCCAATGGTAGGGCTCAGGCGGTGCACGACCCGCTATGGCCGTGGCGCTCTCGCCCTGTCAGGGCCGCGGCCTAAGGTGGAGCAGCTGGGGGTTCTGAGGTGGAGATACTGCCCTCGGGCCCTCCCTGGCGCTACTGAGCCGCCTGAGATCCGGGGTCTGCCCGCAGAGGCTCATCCCGGGCTGCTTCAGGCCTTGGCATCCGCACAGGGCAGCAGTGAGTGGAGCGATTGCCCCACGGTGCAGCGGGCGGAGGATGCTCGGGCTGGTGCCGGTTTGTCACTCACGCTGGTGCTGGTTTATTGCTCCCGTTGTAAGCTGTAGGCGCCTCTAAAGACCAGAGGTGCGTGGGGCGGGGAGCTCTGGCTTCTCCGGTCGCCAGTAAAGGTGTGTCGCAAAGGCATGAAGTGCCCCGGCTGACGGAAAGAGCACTGAAGGGATGTGCTCCGTGTTAAACAAGGTGAAGCATTAGCAACAAGCCAAGTGGATAAAAGTGTGTTCAGAGTGTGGTAAAACATGCATACCTAGAAGATGCACCCCAGCTTCAGCAGAGGCCACGTGTAAATCACTGGTTTTAGAGTTAGGTGTGACTCATGACAGTGAGGAGACCTTAACTAATGTTATCTTGATGAGATCTTTTAGCTCTCCCACCCTTTGACGTTATGAACATGTGATAAGCTATTTAATTTTACATAATATGACAACAACACAGGCACCTCTGAGGTGAAAAAGAATTAGGCAAAACATTTTCAGCCTTCTAACACGTGCTGTAGGCTCTCTATTTGTGTTAGTGGGCAGTTGATCTCCTTAGTAGTTCAGAAAAAAAAAACCAGTAAGTTCTAAACAATTTAAACTGTGTACTCCTCTATGTACTCAGTTACAGTACTGAAAAGATGAACTCAAGTTAATTTTTCAAGCATTCAGACATTAAACTTTAGTAGCTTAAGTTTCTTTTACTAGCTTAAGTTATTTAGTTGAATCATGTTACTTATTTTAATTGTGCCTGTACTTGAATATAGTTTTCTATGAACAGATCCCTGTATCTGTGAGAGGAAGTTTACAAGTATAACTTTGTGTTCAGGGCAACGTGATAAAAGCCAGAAATCAGTAATTTAAATAGTAATAGATAGTTTATGCAAGCACAGAGTGTGTGTGTTGTTGTAAGCATCTGAAACTCAAGAAAACTTAATGCTAAATCTGAAACTGAAAAAAAATTTTCTTCTTTCATAAATTATTAGAATACAGTAGGATTTTCCTAAAACATATTGTGAACATTAGTAGTGTGAATGTATTCGAAGCATAATGTAGGAATGTCTTATGACAGGTTTTGTGTAGATAGCTGATATATAAATATAATGTGTGCAACTTTATAACCAGAATTGTTTAATACTGTAAAGTGTATGTTAATGTGCATCTTTAGAAGATTTTAATTTCACTTGGTTTTCCTTTTATAGAGTCACAAAACCAGGGCAAACAACTGAAGATGTCATCCTATTTGGCTCAAGAGATTCACCTTGCCAGAAGACACGAGGAGATGTGAGTAGCTGTGCTTCGCTCTGCAGCGGTTTGTTTTGGGTCTTGTGAGATCTCCCTCCCTGCACACAGCCCTCGGTGCCGGTGCATCCGAGCTCTGCACAGCACAGTGGTGCTTCAGCAAGGGGCTGGAGTTCCAGGAGGTGGCACTCTTCCTTCAGGAACCATGGGAATCAGCATCGTTGCCTGCCTCAAAGGGTATTTAGGTTGATGAGGTTTTTTGACTTCCAATGGTGGTACTGGTTTAAGATCTCCATTGTTGACCTGTCACCATTAAATTCCTATTTGGGGAAGGTAATTGGATTCTCTCACTCAATGCCTCAATTATAGAATTGCTTCTTTGTTGCCCTGTAAACTCAAATTGTTAGGCACATACAGTAATGATTCAGAAAAATTTGCTTTTCTTGTAACAACTAGTACGAGCCAATGAGCAAATGTAGTACTGATCAAGGCACCCCAACTCACCCTGTCTTTCCTCTTGTGGGAGATTCAGTGATTCCAAGCACCTCAGCGTTTGAGGACTGCTGGTTGCAACATTGTAGCTTCATACAAGCACAGCAGGTGATGCCTGCCTGTACCTTTTCCCTCCCCCAGCACACCCACCCTGCAGCCGGCTTAATTAGCCCGTAGTTTTGAGAAAACTGGGTAAGGTAAAAAGGTTATTTTCTAGCTCCTGAGCAAAATGTTCTACCCACTTAGCAAAATGTTTTCCTTTGTAGACTGTTTCAGAGATCAGAGCTGCTACAGCAGATGGAGACTTATCTAAGAGACAAAAAGACTAAAAAGACATGGCAAACTCAAGCAGCTGATGCAGCTCATAAAAGGAATGCAGCACTTTTAAATGTAAGTTTCTGCAACTACCAAGGAACCGCATCGAAATGTCATGGTTATGTATCTTAGATAATTAAAAAAAAAAAAAAAGAAGAGAAGTGTTTGCTCTGTAGTTGTCATTTGAATTCTCTTCTATACGGTTTCCTCTTCTGGAACTTGACCAAAAAGTATTAAATGACAAGTCTTTATTATCCGATGGCATCACTACCTATTTCCCGTGCCCTTCTTAGAAAAGCCTCGTGGTGGCAGCTGCTACTATATATTTTTTTTTTAAAGTACATGTGGAGATGTAACACATGCTAGTACATGTCTGACTGAGACAACTTAGGGGTCTGTCAGCACTCACAGCCCCTCTATGCTTTGCTTCAAGACACGGGACTGTGTTTGGAAATTGGCTGACCAGGCTACAGTGCTTTTGGGCCAAGGGTAGGAACTGTTCTCCCACCGTGGCTGTGTTAAGTTGTGGAAGAGAGTCTCAGTTTAATATTTTTCTCTAAAGAGGTGTAGAGTGACTTCAAGCACTTTACTTGTAAGTCTGTAAAAGCAGTGTTTGGTGTTTCTGGCTCTTCATAGGAGTGACACCATTAAAAATTTTCGTTGCTGTCCTACATACCTGTTGTCGTATTTAGGTAAGACTTGTTTCCTGGGTAAATTCAGCTGACATTGGAGAATGGGCAATTAAAAAGATCTAGGTTTGATGGCAGGGACTGGAATACTAAAAGGCTCCTCTGGAACCCTTAGCTCAGGCATCTGAGTTTGAAGAGATGCACTTGACCGCTGACAGTATGCATTTGAAAACTGTTTGCCAGTTTTTCAGGAGACAGCAGGAAACTGAACCTCCTGTGCCTTTTCTTTAAGCTCCTACTTATTAAGGGTCCATAACGCATGAATTATGTTTATTGAAAAAGTAAGTTTTACTATAGAAAATTACAAGATTAATTTGTGTCACCAGTATTTCTTTGTTTCTTTTCATGCAGAGCCTGGTTCAGATTTAAAATTTTCACATTTTGGAGGGGTATAATTCCATTGTGTTAGAGTTTGTATTTAAATGGGAGCAATATTTAGAGAGAAGCAGACAAGGCAGAACAGTCAGGAATGCCTTTTTAACTATTCGGTGACAAGGAAGATTTTTCAACTTCAAATGGTGAACTGGGGAATGCTGAACTGGGATAATCAATTCCCCTCTTACTGGGTATAGTAAGTGTAGGTGCTTCAGTGAGAGGCTGGGGACAAGTGGATGGTTTGGTTATTTTTACCATAATCCCATATCCATTGATTTAGTAATTTCAGCCATTATGACTCCCATTTTTCATATGCATTTTAGGTTAGATTTTTGCTTTGTAAATAGAGGGTTTTATAAATTATTTGTATTTATGAATGCATTCTCACTTTACATGTGCAGCCAAACACAATAAATGCAGAGTATATTTCTCCATCCTGAAAGCTTTATTGTATTGGAAATGTTAACAATAGCTCAGACATATACAGAGTGTAAATATTTCTGCAGTTAAACAGATATTTGCTATCTTCTGTCACTTCCTCAAAATTGTTCCTTTCAAGTGTCAAAAATGTTGGTGTTTGTACAGAAAAAAAGTAAAAACATATGTATCAAAACAAATTCTGTTGCAGGATAAAGTAGCATAAATCAATTTAAATCTATTAATTTTATCCTAGTTTTAACAAGCGTGCACTCCTGCAGATGCTTTTTGATAACAGAAGAAAACAGGAAAAAATATCTATGCAGCATAATATATGAGAAGCTTGAAAACAAGACTGATTAATGTGCCAGCTTCAGAATATTGTTCCTGATACCAGGCACTGTACATTTCACAGTTACCATGTGGAGAGTTGTTGATTTGGCCTACTCAAAAATACATGGACATGACGAAGTGTTATTTTTTTATTTGCATTTCTGGTTTTCTGCATGTAAGCAAAATCAGTTGTTTTCAGTAATAGATTGTAGCAAAAGACATTTTTCTTTCTCTGTGCTAGTTGGTATTTATGCACAGGAAAGATTTCACAATTAATTTAAATTCTAATCAGTAGGAAGCAAGGAACTAACCTTTTTTTTTTTTTAATTGAAATTTTGACATTATAAGCATTTGTTCAGCATTTTAACATAATTATCAGAGTATTTTCCTCGATGTCTTTAGAGGGAGACTGCAGATAAGGGAAATCTGTATCATTTGGTGCTTATATAATGTTGTCGTAATAAAAGCAGAAATTAGACTAGTATTTGTAATCTAATTTATGACATTTGTTTCTCAGTGATATTTCTTGTGTTTAGAAATATGTATTACTGTGCAACAGCTTGTAACATGAAATAGAAAAGAAAGAATATGCAATATAGTAATTAGTACTGAAAAGGTAATTTAGAACAAATTTGCTTTCCTTCCCAGGCATGCAATTCCAGAATTATTTAAGTGGGATCCTGCCAGACTGATATCAATATAAGTGACAGCTGAATTTGGTCCCCTAAAAGCAATGCATGTGTCATGAATTCCATTTTACCTCTGGGGAAGGGTCTTGAATTGTTTTTGTTCCAGTCCTTGTGGTTTTAGGGGAAGCACTGTAAGATGCTCTCTTTTTTTCACTACTGTGACATATCAGATTAGCTGGTTTTTTTCCAAAGAAGTTTATACTGCTGATGTATTTATTTTTATATTGATGACAGGGATTTATTTTTCCTACAAAGCTTACCAGTTGTGTAGACACACAAGAAGTGCCATCTAATCTTTCAGTAGTTCCAGTTATTTTCTAAAGCATGCTACACCTTCCAGCAAAAATTTCTTTCACTGTCTGTCATTAACTCAGTATTCTGAATGACAATAGACTGCACAACAAAAACTGGAGTGAGCAACGAAAAGACACGTCCAATATCTAGGCTATGCCAAAGTGACCTTCTCTACTAAACATATATGCACAACTGCCGTCTCCTTTCTCGCCTGAACGACACTCATTTCCTATCACCATAAACATTCCAAAGACTTGGCAGTGTCTATAAAGAAATAATGATTGATATTCTTCCTTCTTCTTACAATTCCTACAGTAATTAGGAAAAAGGAATCAGAAAAAGGAGGAAAACCCTGTGGAAGAAAATGAGATGAACATTACTGAATGATCCGTTATTCAGTATGGTTCATTATGGTGGTAACTTCTCTAGACTTGGCCTGAGCCATTCTGATACGAGCTTCATTTGGTGCTGTTTGTGTGTATCTGTTCTAAGTATGTGCAACAGAGAAATTCCTTGCTTAAATCACTTAAATCTGTGTTAACCTCTGTTATTTTGACATCGTGATTTCAAATGGCCACTGTCCTTTCTCATGTTCTCTCTTTACGTTTATCACATTAGTCTTTTCTTACCTGAGAAGCGGCAGCCATTTGCTGCTTCTGAGAATTTGATTAAATCTGAGACTTACTCTTTCTCAGACATCCTTTAGCTTTCTACAGCAGTACAGATTTTGCTGTAGAAAAGGGAGGAACAGTTTTGCTTGGATTAGGTTTGTAATTATGTACAAGAGAATATTGTAAAAGGAATTAATGAAATAAAATAAATGAATACTAAATTGAACAAACTGACTTGTATCTGTGTAACTAAGTTGAACTTCAGCTGACAGTAAGGGTGGTTTTTTGCTTTTATTAATCATACTCTACTGAACTAAACTTGAGTTGAGCACTGTTTATTTATTGATATATTCAGACTGGCTATTATTCAATACGAGTAATCATGTTTGGTCTCTCTTGTGGATATGCTCCTCCAGAATCTCACTCTTCTTTTCAGCAGCAGTGGTGGTGAATATTTGGGAAGTCCCTTTGGGGAATTTCCTCTCTCATTTAGTTTTTCTGTTGTACTCTTCACACCCGCTCTCTGCTCCCAACTCTGCCATCTGCTATACTTTCTTTCCCCCTCCACTCTGTTCAGCTTTGGCTTCTTCACACCCCACTCCCACGTCCCTTTCTGTCTCTCTTCATCTGCCCACCACTCAATCTCTTCAATGTTTGGGTATGGAACTAAGCCCACAAGAACGGGTCAGAACTTTAAAGGGGGAGGGTGATTAGTTTGGGGGCATGCTTTGATTTGTTTGTTGCTGTTGGGTTTTTTTGGTTGTTTCTTTTTTTAAAGATTTATTTGGGCCTCTGTGAATCCAGCACACATCCACTGGACAAGCAGAAACCCAAATACTGGTGGGTTTTTTGTAAGAAAGCTATGTGAGGTGCATTGTCATCCAAGTTTGTCTGGTGAACAGCTTGCTGCAGCTCTACATTTTTGTGCACATGTTATGCATGCATATTAGCAAGTCATCTTTGTCTTGAGAAGTAAAGATCTTGCACATAATTTGCCTAGTTACTTACAGTTACAGTAGCTATAATACATACTTCAATCTTTTGCAGCACAGAAAAGGATGTTCTGTTCCCCTCTATTTCCTTAAGATTTATAGAACAGAATTTAACTGATTTATCCTGATGTGCAGAGAGAGTAGCAGTGTTTTACTGCGAAAGTCTTACGTGGCTGTGAAATGTACTCTTGTATGAAAAAGGTGCAGCAAATGTATTTAGCAGCTGTAGAGTGTTAGTCTAAGTAGTACAAGTTATATTTCAGAATTACTAAACAAAGATTTGAACTTCAGTGTTATTATTTGAATGCTGTATAACTGTAATGGATTTATCTAGTTAATTTAAATGTCTTTATGTGTGTATTTTCCTTTTAAAATTCCCAGTGCTTGTTTTTAAAATGTATGTTGCCTGTGTTTTAGGATATAGAAGCAGCAGAAAAAAGGCTGCAAGAAAGAGTGCATTTACTTCCACATCCTGATACTGTTAAGTTAGAAGTAAGTCCTAGAACTCTGTCTTTTCATTTGCTGTTTACCAAATATTTTGCTTTTTTTTTTTCCTTTCCCTGCAGCATGTTCTTAAAGTGAAAATAATTGATTTTAAAATCCAGTGACTGGTATAGCCAAAGGCCTGTGTACTGTGTAGCAAGCTGAACCTAAATTCTGGGGCAAGGTCCCTAGATTCTGGAGCATTCTGGTGGAAATATTTAGCAGCTTTCAGATCTATACAAACTTCTATTTAAAAATGAAGTCAAATATAAAAAAAAATATATTGTGAATATCAGAAGATTACTGTGTTTACTATGTCAGAGCTATTTAGTTTGTTTTATGTGGTCATCCCATTCTCAGTTTGCCACAGATTGTCATCTTTACATTTCAGGGTCAACAGTTTATCAGATGGAATAGAGGAAAATTTTACATCAGTTATCTTAGAGTTGTACGGAAGCTTATGAAAAGTACTGCAGCAGGAACACTCGATGATTGCTTTTTCTTTCTTCTCAACCTGCTGTCCCTAAAGCATTACTTAAAGATAAAAATATTGAGCAGTCAGATTCCCATTTGCTTCTTGCCCCAGTGGGTTCTGTGCTGTATGGTGGCTTGGTTCCCACAGGCACCAGAGCAGAGTGTCCCAGGCTGGTTTGAGGGCCGGGGCCCTGTCAGAGCAGGGTGAAGGGCCAGGTTTCAGTGCTGTCAGCTGTGAGGAGAGGTGTATTGTACCTCAGCTTCACACCTGCTGGGCAAGTGTTGGCGTGCTTAGGCTATTACTTAAAGGAGAGGCAGCACTTCTTGTTCTGGTTACTATTCAAAGTTTTCATCTGTCATTGCATTTTGTAAATAGCCTACTGTGACTGTGACAGGGTGCACACTGAAAGCCCCTTCAGTGGCTTTTTAATTATTTTTAGACATTTTAGGCAAAAGGGCACATTTTTTTCCTGAATGCTTGTACATTTTGAATGATGCTAAGGTAGATGCCAACCTACTAATATTAAACCTATTTTGACTGTGTTCAGAAGTAGACTCTTCAAGGACTTTTGAGACACCTCTAGAGTTCTTTGAGTCACTTAGTCCTGTGGTAGGTCTTAAGCTGCTTGTGGCATGTCGAGCAAAGTTGGCACAAATTGGAGGCTGCACAGCAATTGCTCGTGGCTGCAGAATGTCTGCACTCTGCAGCAGCGGTGAAATTTTGGAGAGAACAGAGTTACTATTTGAAGGAGAAGATCCTATTTCAGCTTTTTTTTATGCTTCTAGAGAAGAGTGCTATAAATAGTGGAAAAAGAAAACTTTCTTTCATGGTACAAAATTCTTGTGCGTGCTTTGTTCCAAAACACTTCTGAGCATATTTCACTCAGCCATATATGTGTCTGTATTAATATACTCTGAAAGTTATGGCTATAATGGATCCCCAGCTTGCTGAGTCGGAGTAGTTTTGTGTGACAGCACATATGCTTGTCAAAAAAGATTCTTTGAGTAAATCTGTTGAAGAAAATATTTTTGTAAATCTGCAAGAGCCATAGTTATATCTGAGTTACATGTAAGGATCAAAATGATTAGCCAGGAATCTAATACTCTGCGGGGAGATCTTCAGTTTTGTGCTACACTTCTCCTTCATTATATACTTAAATAAAGAAAAAAGGCTTACTACATATGTATCATAACTGTTTTCTACTGGAAAATTACATTTTTCTGATAGGACCTGAATGGCAAAATATACTTACATTGGTGGATAGATTGAAGTGTTATCTTAACACAGTTCTTAGATCACGTTATTTTGTGGGGAAAGAATGATACATGGCACTTAAAATTTTCCTGAAAATCCTACGAACAACAAAGTTATCCTTAGGATATCAACACAAAAATGATGAATGATGAATAAGACAGATAAACAATATGTTAAATTTATTACTCAGAGTCACAGTGTAAAGCAAGAGGAATGGTTAGATGATCTGCAGAGATTCTCCTAGACCACAGGCTAAATACACAGCACTTCTTAAAATTTTTTTTTTTTTGTGATCCAGCTACTGGAGGTGATTACTTCATCAGTGAGTTATCAGGTCTAAAATTTTACTCAAGTATTTTGAACTACTGTACTGTAAACTTTTCTAGGATAATCAATTTATCCTAGATAACATTGGG
Source organism: Dasyornis broadbenti (assembly GCA_013397935.1). Classification (NCBI taxonomy): domain Eukaryota; kingdom Metazoa; phylum Chordata; class Aves; order Passeriformes; family Dasyornithidae; genus Dasyornis; species Dasyornis broadbenti. The sequence continues at coordinate 515,712 of VZRN01000404.1, forward strand.
AAATGTGCACCTTTCTTTTCTAACATTTTTTCCACTGCAAAATTAAATTCCAGTAACATACATACTGAAATAGAAAAGCTACTTTTGGAAAAGTATATTGTCATGGAAAATAGTTTATTAAAGGTACTGTAGGGTCTAAACTGATGTGTTGCTTACCACAAGAGGGCACATTCAGTCACTTCACAGTTTGTCCTGCAGAATGAATTATTTCCAAGCTGATATTTTGTATCATACAAGAGATTTAAAATTTTATATATAAGTACGTTGTTCTTTTCTGAATTGCTTTACTCTTAAAGTAAGATTTAATAATGCCTTGCATATCTGTATTGTTTTAAACTGGCTGACACAGGTTTTGAAATTAAGTTTATTTTTTCTTATGTCTTTCTCAGACTCTCTATTTGGCATCAATAAAAGAATCTCTTCCCAAGTGGGAAGAGTTTCTTTTAGGAAGAGCAGAAGTTCCTATTGGCTTTAAGAAAATGAAAGCTACAAAGCAGAATATAAACTACCCAGAAGAAGATTCACAAAAATAAACATTCTATTCATTTTGTTTTGTAATTTATCACTTAAACAGAGAAGATTATCCAGGTCGGGCAACACAATATCATGCCATTAAACTGAAACGTAAATAATTTAAATGAAAATTAATTATATTGGATAATTTTATTCTGTTGTTGCATTGTGTACAATTCCTTATTTTTATTCTGTATTAGAGAAGCAATCCTCAAACAGGCTTTTAGGATCAAGAATGAAAAATGTTGGTGTATAGATTTCCAGCAAGGCAATTGGGTTTTCAGTATGAGAAGAGTTTTATGTTATTTTTAATCCTCTACTTCTGCATATAAGTGCGATAAGTAAAGACAGATTCTTGCATTATCTTTCTTCACTTCAGTCATCTGTGCTGCATGCCTGCTCGTGGATGAGGGAGAAAGGAGGAATTTACTGTTAGCAGGAAAGGCAGACTGTGCATCAGAGGAGCCTTGGTTTAGCACCGGGAATCTGTGTAAAAACCTTCATGAGAGCACTTGTAGAAGGAACAAACTTGCACTTCTGCATCTTGTTTTCCCTGATATTTGTCATTGTCACTTCTGCACCTCACTCCAGGTTGCTTTTCCCAACCTGCTTCTGCCTACATTGTATTTCCTGTCTAATGGGTGGGCAAACAAATCTCTAGGGCTTTTTGCGACTTCTGCGATGCTCTTAATGTTATTTTCTTTCTGCTGATACAATTTACAAGTGAGAGCTTTTTCTGAGACATGAAAAGTTTGAAAGAAGCAAACTGAAAGGTAGCTGTCCAAAACCAAAGCATGTACAAAAGTTGAGGACATAATATTTTCATTTTCAGCCATTGAACAATTTCTCAGCTTCCTCCTACAGAGGTGCAGTATCAGTGAGTTTTAATTGTGCAGGGCTAACTTGGTATGAAAAATTCACTGGTACAGAACTTTTAAGTGTCAGTTCAGTGGAAGATCCTTCCTGGTGTGTGACATGGCCTGCAGAAAATTAATCTCCTAAGCAAAAGCAGCCTAGAAAATATTAATTTCTTCTATTATTAAGAACCTGGACTTGAGTCAATATGCTGTTAAAATTTAATCTCCTGCAAAACATAATTCCACCCCCAACCTGGAAGTAGTGGAAAAAAATATTTACCTCTGCCAGTGTCTGAGGATATGAAAATGTAATTATTACAAATATTGCTAGGCTACTAGTTATCTGAGCTATGCATCTTCATACTATATAGAAAGAGACCCCACTATTCATAAAAAATTATATCCTTATGTAGCATAAAAAATCATTGACACAATAAAATCAAAACTTTAGATGCAATACAAAATTGTTACATATTTTCCAGAGTAATATTAAGAGTTCATTTAAAACTTTTTCTATTGAAGTGTCCATTAAACTGATAAGTTTTTACAGAAACTGCCATCTTAGAATTATCCTGTTGAGTGGGTGTTGGTGTTTGTAACAATAACGTTGTTTTCATAATATGTGATGGCAGATTAGCACGCTTCTCTGCAGTGTTGTTAACAGTTGTAATTAAGGAATAAACAGTAAAGGGTGTCAGTCCGATGACAATTTCATCTATAGTGTCACAATACAAAATGTCACAAAATATTAGAACTGTTATATAACTACAAAAATATCAAATTAGGCTTTCATCTTACAAGCTGAGAGCTTAAAAAAAACCTGGCATAGAGACCATTGCAATTTTATACCTACTCAGTGTTCTGTCACAAAGACAACTTGGTAATATTTTCTTCTGTAAACTCACAATGTGATTCTCAATCTGATTTAGCGGGAATGTGTATGGATCTTACAGTTGTAGAGCTCACATTTAAAAAGCAAATAATTGGAACCGGTTGAGCAGACAAGAAGGGAAAACCTATTACACATGATGCTCAGAATGAAGGGATGGATGAGCAGTTAGTTGCTAACAAAGACTGGGATTCATCCCGTTCTTTGCATCCAAAGGGAAATCACTTAAACTAAAATCTGGGCCCCTAAGTACTTTATACATGCGAATAATCAGGGTCTTTATCTCTTTCGACTCCGCCTAACCACTGGGACACAATGCAGATGCTCACTATCTCGTGGCCTTGTGATTTCCCCTGGAAGGAGATCTAAGTGTGTGGACACTGAGGGCATGGCAGCTCAATGGGTGAGGATTTGGCAACGTGCATGAAAGGCAGTTGCAAGCAGAATTAGAGTAGTTACCATGCCGAAGTTAGGTGCTCACATAGTGTGCCTGAGAGTAAAATGAAATTATCTTCAAAAAAGGAATTGTAATGTTTTTCCTGCAGCATAACTTTGGAAGCAGTAGGACAACTAGTGCAAGGAAAACTATATAGGAACACGTCCAGAAAAGGAAACTCTGAATGAACAGAAACATTTAAAGCAGGAATGTGTGTAGGTGACTGCTCTCAGAGACAAGGGCCTTCGTGTTGGCCTGTAGTTTGAAACAAATAAATACAATTGCCTATGACTGTGGAACAACACAGCAATAAGGGCAGGGGTGACAGAGCAGGGCCACTAAGGTACAGGAACAAGTGTCTCCTGAGTTGGGGCACAGTGGCAGGGAACATAATTATGTGGTATCTCTTGTTCTACTTAGATTTGTTGAGTTTAATTTACCATGGCTGGGCTACCTTGATACTTGCCTTTTTATAGATACAGATTTAAGAAATCAAATATTACATTTTAGTGGGCTTAAAAAAATTTTAAGAATCCCCTAAACTAATTTATACTGATATGATTTAATATTGGTCTCCTATGAGATCTTGAATGGGTATTCTTCACCAAGTCAAACCATTACCTCAAACATACTGATTCTATGTAGTTATACCCCATCTTATCCCAAGCGTTTATATATATATCAAAAAATATAAACTATAGATATTACATCATATATATCTTCTGTAATTTCCTACCCATCCTGAGTATGTTTTTTCTCTCAAAAAGCCCCACCATATGCCCCAAAAAACAAAAAAACCCCAGTCCCAACCCCACCCAAAAAACCCAAAACAACAAAACAAAAAAAAAAAAAA
>VZRN01000404.1:519269-530017 GCA_013397935.1 Dasyornis broadbenti
CACCCCAACCCCCCCAAAAAACCCCAAAAAAAAAAAAAAAAAAAAAAAAAAACAAAAAACCAAAACAAAACAAAAAAAAACCAAAAACCACCCCAAAAACAAAACCCCGAACTTGTTACTCTATAGTCTTGACTTGCAGCTTGCACTTTTGTGTTACAATATATTTATACATAAGCTGCATTGGTCTTGTTGCTTCCTGTGCATTTCTGGTGGGTGGGGGACAGCAATTGAATGAAGAACAGTGAGGAAACGCAAAGGTTTTGCCTGTTTGGAAGTTAATCTAGGGGTATCTTGCCAGAAGAAATAATTAATCATACTTTTCTAGGTTAATGCACAGATGAGTAACCCCAATACTAATCCAGGAGCACAGCCTGTTCACCCATCTTGTCACCTCTACCATCACATTCCCAAGCTTTTTACTTTCTCAGTTATTCTGGCTGTGGGGGCAGGAGCAGAAGGCATGTTACTTTTGCCTAGGATAAGAAATTTCTTACTCTGCAGAATCTTTAACAAGCCTATTAATTTAATTTGAGAGTACTTTTGAAATAGTAAGTTGGTTTAAACATATGATATTTGACACTGTAGTATCCTCTTGATTGTATTTATTCAGGGTCATGTTTCATAGAAGTTGGGACCTAATTTTTAGGCTGAGCTTATAGTTCTTAATTTCTCTCTTTTTCATTCACATAGAGCAGGTTGGGGATGTAGATGCTCAGTTTGAGCTTGTTGGTACTGAAAAATAAGAAACCCAAATTTAAAATGGAATGTACTTTTAGAGGTTATGTCTGAAAGAAAACATTATTTACTCCATAATGGTGATTTTCATAATATTTTAATAGTTGTGTTCAGATACAACTTGACCTTAAATATCACCCCAAATGCAAGCTGTTTTAACATATTTGTAATGCTAAGGTCTTCATTACTGTGATATTCTGTTTGCTCAAGGATTATAATCCATGGATATACTGTGTTACAGTTGAAATAAAGCCTTGATCCTGTAGTAACTGCCTCTTGGATCTCAGTGTTGCATTGCATGTATGAGTTGGATATAAACTGGTGCCTGCTACAGCCAAGTGTGAAAAGTGAGTAGGCCAGTGATAAATACTTTGCTTAGGTATGGTGTTTATTTTCCTCTGACTCTGATATTAAATATTAACCTGCTGAGTGAAGATTAAAAACTCAGAAGTTTTCTGTTGAAAAATCCAAGTATAATGAATCCCAGATCGATTATTTGCACTTTTCCTATTGTTTGATAATAACTGAGCTAAATGACTTCAGATATGCGATTACTAGGAAGATGTAGATAGAGATACTTAAACCCTTGCTAAGGAAACAGGTGGGGGGAAAATGGTTCTTTAGTACATCCTCCTGCTGTGTGAAACTCTTTGTCTTTTCTATAAATAGGGTGATTTAATTTGGGAATTTGCTACTCCTTTTAAACACATTTAAAACAGCTCTTGAAAACGCGCTAAGTTGTACCCGCTGTGTATGCAGCCTTCCAGTTGTAGCTTTTACATTTGACTTACTTTGGATACGTCTGCTTTTAACGCATACAGATAGAAAGTATGCTCACTTCTTTCATAAGTTTTATCGCTGTGATGATGATCTTAAAAATAAATTGTGGTGTTCTTTCCCCTCACTCTCAGTCGTATCACCTACCAGAAAGCCCTAATAGGCAACAAAGTAGTGTGAGACAGTATTTACATCACACTTTTGAAACAGATTCAAGCAGAGCCAGCTGCTGTAAGATTATTTTACAAATCTATTGCAAATTAATAAAAGGGAAAATTGCCTTCCTTTAGGTAAATTACAGTCTCCTTGACTAATTACGTAGCTTGAAGCCGCAGTAAATAAGTACCTGCCTCACTGCGGTGAATGGGAAAATGTAATTTTGGTATCCAGACTTGCCTTTCTTTACCCATTTAGTTCGTATGTGTTCCAAATAGCTTCATTCACGGAGCTCTGAGTGTTGCTCAATAAAAGCTTCCGGAGGATAATGTGCTCAAGTGAAGCACATGCCGGCAGCTTTGTTCCGCGCGGGCGAACCTGCGCGCTGCGCTCCGCGGCCGCGCTCGCCCCGCGCTCCGCCGATGCGGGCTCTGCCCGAGGGGCAGCGCTGCTCCGAGCCGGGGAAACGCCGAGCCAAACGACGGCGGGAAAAGGAGAAAGGAGGGGACAAAAAAAAACCCCAAACAAACAAAACCCCATTCTCGGTGATTGCCCGGTGTGAAGAGCTCGCTGTGGCGCGGGGGAGGACAGACGGGTGGCGGTCGGTCGCGATCGGGACGCGGGGGCTGCGCGTCCCCGGGAACGGTGCGCTGGGAGAGGGAGCGGGAAGGGCATTGTGTATGTCCTCCCTCTCTCAACGGCGCCGAGATTCCCAGGAAAGCTCTGGGCAGCGGGTTTGATTCCTTGGAAACCCTCGTAATAATAATGGTAACGATAAAAAACGTATCCGTAAATCCCTAGGGAAAAGGTTTGTCTATGTGACCCAAAGTGTCGCAGTCCCCAGTCAGCTGGAAGCGGTGTTTAGAGGGCGCTTAAACTGTTGCAGCCGCTTTGCTCTATTTCTCGGACGTTTCTTGGTATTAAGTTTCTGGATTTTTGGCTTTTTCCTCTATAATCAGCTTTCTTTTGCTGGATTCATTGATAGATACGATAATCCAATGTTAGTAATATCTCAATTCATTAACATAATGAATCAGAAGGAAGAGGCTGATTATAAATCAGAAAGCTTCTATTTATGTGAAATATCTTGGCAACTGGCAGCAGCGAGGAAGACAGTAGAAGGAGTATCAGACAGTTAACGGGACCTCGGGAGCGCGGCTGCAGGGGGCCTCAGGTGCTCTCTGCGGTTTAAACGCCTGAGCCTTTCACAGGACAATCGTGTCCATTGCAGCGGGGCAACGGCGCTGATGTGGGAAAATACCTGGCTCCCGTGGCCTCGGTCTCCCAAGTGGTTCAGAGCACCCATCCCCGTTGTGTTCGAGCGAGGGTTTTGCTGCCGGCCGCCGCTGGCAGAGCAACCCTGCGGGCTGGGACAGGGGCTACCGTTGCCCCCACCACCACCACCACTGCTGTGGCCCCGTCTGTGCGCACTGCCCGCGGACTGGGGCGGCCCGGAATGGGCCAGGGATGCTCCGAGAGGCTCGGCGAGAAACCGGGAGAGTAAAAGCGGGTCCAGCGAGGTCCCCAGAAGATGGGAGTACTACTGCCCCCGGATCAGATATCTTTTGAAGTTTGTCATCAGCCTTCTTCTTCTGCAAATGCAGAAGACAGCAAACATGCAAATATTTGTAGAAGTCAAGTTTTGTGTTGTTTTGGGCTCACACATCTAGAATTCTGGAAGCAGACCTTTTTTGTGGACTGTGTCTATCAGCATTTTGTCCCCACTGGGGACAATAAGGTGCTTCGGTGACTCAACACGCTCTTACCAGAGTCACTTTAAAGCAGAGTTTAAAATCACTGGTGACATGAAGCACCCGCTCTGAGCGGCTGTTTGTGCTGCCAGGGGAGCACGCCCGAGGCTCCCCGCGGGCTGAGCCACATGGCCCAGCTGCAACTTCAACACCTAACGAGGAGAGGCAGCCCATAAAACAGAGAGCACAGAAGTATAAATGCGCCCTTTTTTTTTTTTTTTTTAATTTTTAATTAAGGGCATGTGTTGCCCATTATTTAATCAATTAAGCAATTGCAGTAAATCAGTGAGATAAATACAAATAGCACGAGGCTAGGGCTTTGGGCTAGGTAGGGTTAGCAATTAGAGTAGGAGTGGTGCTAAAAGCTGGGACAAAGTCACCTAGAGAATCAGGGTGGGTGGTAGAAACCAGCTTTTAAGAGTTTCCCCCCCTCTCCTTTATGTGTCTTCACTAAGGCCCCGTGGTGATGGTATTGGTAGCACAGCACCGTACCTGTGAGAGGGCTGGTGGGGAGGATGGTAGCAAGGGGGAGGTGGGAGGGCGACTGGTTAGGGCAAAGCTGGCCATGGTGTGACGTCTGTGTGCAGGAATCTTCAGAAGAGGAAGGGCAGGGGGTAACTGTGTCACCAAGCAGTGCCCCCCCCAGCACTGCAGTCCAAAGGGTGGGTGCCTTTCCCCACTGCCGTGGCCTGCTGGTGGCCCACTCTGCATGCACAGCCCCAGGGTCTGCCTGTCCCTTGCCATCTTCAAGTGGCTCTCAATGCGTCTCAAGTAGCCAGGCAGGCAGCCGGTAGCCTTCCATGTGGCCACTGTCGATGCTGGCTGAAGGGCAATGCCTCTGCTGGGACTCACTGTCCCATCTTTTCCCTCGGTTGCAGGGGCAGCATCCTCTGGCCCCTTACTCTCTCCACAGAACTGGGATGTGGATGACAATGCAGCCCTGGCTCTCCAGGGGTATCCAGGGTCCAAATTTGAAAGGGTTAGAGGGGTCCTGAGGAGAGAGGCAGGAGCTGTTAGGAAGTGGACAAGAAGCCACACCGTGAGGTCTGGGGAAGGACCGCAAAGGCTGGCAGTGAGAACAGCAAGAGCCTAAAGAGCAGAAATGCCCCAGTGCCAATCCTGGGAGGGTGAGGCCCATGAAACTCGTCCCTGGAGGGGACCCTCGAGGATGACAGGAAGGGGTGGGCTGGCACAGTCGAGGCCCAGCGGGCTTACCTAAAAATAATGCGGATACTTCCATAAAACGGCTTAAAGCGGCAGAAGCGCAAGTCCTGCAGGCACCTGGGCGTCCCTGGGGACACGGCGGTTTGGGAAAGGCATGTGTCAATTTAGCCCTGGTGTTGACTTAAGCGAAAGTGCTAAGCCATTCCTAAACCTAAGTCAATACAGACTTAAGCCAAAATTGTTATTAACGAGCTCTAATCTGATTTAAGAGCCTCCGAGCGAGCTGTGTCTACACGACGCGCGTTGCCTTGCGCTGCGCTCCGCGGTACCCGGTCCCCCGGCGGGGGCTGCAGCCGGGACAGCGGGAGGGGTCGGGCGAATGCAGCCCCGGGGAGGTGGAAGGCTGGTTTCGGGAAGAGCCGGGCGGCCGTGATGCGAGATGACCGGTGATCTTCCTCCGCGGGATAACTTCGTAAAACTGGACCCAGCTCGGCTGCCCTGGGGCGATTCGGGTCTATGCAAGCGCCTTCGGGCCGGGTCTGGCTGCAGCGGGGGCTGGGGCTGCCGGGCCCCTTCTGCCGTGCCCGCCCGGGGGAGAGTGCCGAGGGCCAGCAGCTCCGCTCGCTCGGAGAGGGACATGCCAGTGCATTTTTTTCCCCCGTCCCAGTGGGGCAGTTGAGCCCTCCACTCCACCCCTCACTGGGGGCCTTTCTTTTCTTCCCCACCAGCTTTGAGCAGCCCTGTTTCAGATTGGCCTTTTTATGTTTGATATAAAGAATAGTTGTTGGCCAATTCCATCTTTTCATCGCTGCTCTCCAGGCCCGGGTCCAAGCGGCTTGTCAGATGCTCATTAACTCCCCCTTTGGCTCTTTCCAGTGTGTCTCCTAAGCTCATTGTGCCAAGAACTAGCGCTTCTTTCTCTTTACACGGCTCCCTTTCTCTGCTCCATCAGGGAGACAAATTACTTTCCAAAAGGGATCGCCAGGGATGGTTTAATGAGAATTTCTCCAGCACTGGCCGTGGAAATCAATGTAGTTAACATTCGGTGCACTTAATTGGACTTTTCTCTTCTGCCTCCTTCAAAAAAACTCTGAAGCTATCCTGTTAATCTCTCATTTGTAATCAATTGTGTTGACTAAACAAAAGTCTAGGTCGTCCTTTCTTCCTGTCCCAGACAATCCTTTGTTGCCTCTAAATGCCTCATTCTTGAGTGCTCCTGGTCGTGTAGATGGGTCCGATTTTTGACAGTTCATTATTGCGCTTTTGTCCATTTAATCTCCCTCGCTGTGTTTTGCATGTGCATGCCTTAATGAGCTCCGTTGGCAATTAACATGTTTCTAGCAGCAAACTGGTTGCTCAGACGTTTGGAGAGCGGAGTGCAGGGAAAAGGGCAACGCAGCTGCCTGTAGGTTGGTCTCTTCCCGGTGCCCGACGCAGTGCCGGGACGCACCTGGGAGCCGCCCGGTCCCGGAGAAGCGCTGGGCCGGGCCGGGCGGGCCGAGAAGGGAAGCACGGCGGCGCTGGCACGTCGCTCTCTTCGCGGAGGCACCTCTAACCCTCCCCCCGAGGCACCGGCACCGCTCAATCTGTTGTGTGCGCGGCTGCGGCGCCGGGAGAGGGGTTTTTGTGCGGGTTTTGTGTTATTGAGGCTTGCTGGCAAGAGTGCCGAAGTGTGAGCAGTCGTGGACAGCAGAAACATCTTGTGAGGGAGAAGATAATTGGAGTCTCTGGCGTGTGTGTCTGACAGAGCCGCCCCTCCCCCGCGATCTGAGGCTTGTGTGTGCCGGGATCCGGGCGAGATCCGGGGGGGTCCGGGGCCGGCCGGTGGCGAGCGCGCTGCCGCGGCCCCTTGCCAGTGCGTCCGAGATCGGGGGGAAGCCGGAGCGACAGCCGGTCCGGGGAGGGCTGCCCACCGCCGCCCAGGAGGTGCCAGGTGACCAAACCCGCCAGCGGCAGCCGACACGGCACTTCAGGGTGCCCCGAAGATGCCCTTAGCCATGACGGGGATGCCGCCCTCCCCCCCCCAGACTGCTCTGTAAACAACGCCACTTGTTATAAAAATGCCATAAGAACGAGCTGCCTTAATTCCCTTCCCGGGAGTTGGTTTCGCACTGCTCTCGCCCATCAGGAGAGCTGAGGAAGCAGCCTGCACGCTGTCTGTGGGGCCCGCAGCGGCGCCTGGCTCCCGCTTTCGGCTCCCGGCTGGCAGCCCAGACCTCATCCCGGCGCCCGAGGTGCGGAGAAAGCGGCGCTTCCCCCGGACCTGGCAGAGGGACCGGCTCCACAGGCACCCCTCGGGCTGCCCACGCCCCTCTCCCCTCCTCCGGGACCTCGTCCTGCTATGGCCTCGCCCGGCACAGTGTCCTTACGGAGAGAGGGGTTCCCTCCCGCTGTCCCCGGCCCGTGGGTTGTCCCGCCCCGTCTGTCGCGGCGGAAGAGCCGGGCTCAGCTCCCGCCTGCCGGGAGTTGAAACGCAGCCCCTTCACTTGCGGGACCGTTTCCCCCGACAGGGTTTCTGGAGCGGTGACTTATTGGTGACGGGGTTTGCATTTTCCTTTTTCTTTTTTTTTTTTTTCCCCCTTTTTTTCCCCCCCCCTTTTTTTTTTTTTTTTTTTTTTTTTTTTAGATTTCCTTTTAACCTAAAATTCTTCCAAAATTTTTAAACAAATTCTGTCATCATCTTTCCCCGCTGCCAGGATCATTGGACATTATTTTCCGCTCCTCAAAGAGTCAAAACGCTTTTTCAAACACTGGAAAATGCAAACCCCGAGAAACTCTGAAATCGCCCCGTCCCTCCAGCGGGAGCGCGGGGCCGGCAGCCCCGGCCCCAGCCCCCAGCCCGCTCCTTGGAGAGCGCGGAACATCGTAGCTTAATAATGAATCCAGAAACGCGGAGCGAGGGGTCGACTCCCGTTCCTGTGCTCGGCGACGAGCTGTGCTCGTCCTCGCCTCCCTCTATTTAACCACTCAATTAAGCGGAGAAAGGTGAGCTCCCCATTACGCCGTCCCCAGGCATTTCGGTGCCTCTCTCGTTCCCCTGTTCATTGGCAAGCCCGGCCCGAGCAGCACGCACACGCCCGGCCGCCTCAATCTCCTTTCTTCGCTAGAATAATATTGTTCCTAACGACGTGGCCGGAATAGACACTTGCGTATTAAAAGTGAGGGAGGGGGGGAGATGAGAAGGGAATATTTAGTGTAATCCAAGTGCTTGATTATCCATATTCTGATCAAAAAGAGTTTCTGAGGCCTGCTGGGAGTGATTAGATTAATGTAATGCGGTTTGAAGGGTCTGTGTTTTCTCTCTTAATTTGGGTCATTACTCAGAAAGCAAGCGTGAGATCATTTTATCTGCATGCAAGGAAAGATAGTCATTCAGGAGCGGCTTAAACACGCCGTAATGAACCGACCCCGAAAAGCGGCGCTGGGAAACTCCGAGCCGCCCTTCGCTCTGCCGGTCGGGGCCGCGCAGCCCCGCCGGGGGCCCTGCACGGGCTCTGCCCGTGTTCCGGGGGGCAGCAGCAGCCCTCTGAAGCCGCCCGGCTCCCTCCCGCCCTCGTTTTGCTCCTCTGATGCCCGCGGCGCTCGGCGGGCCCTGAAGCGGCAGGGCCCGGCTCCCGTAAGCCGCGTTCACAAGAGGGATAACGCCGTGCAGCCCGGTCCCAGCTCGGGCCGGGGCCCAGCTGGGAAATGAGACACCTGCGAAGGGCCGGTTTATTGTCCCATGATAGATATAGATATAGATATATTCCTCACTTATTCGAGCGTACATTTAAAATGGAGATTTACAGACACGTATAAAGAGCGCTGTCCTGGCGCCGGGCGGGGGGCGGCCAGCCCGGCCCGTCCTGGCCCGCTCCGGCGGCGCAACGCGCCATTAAATAAGATTCCTCTTATATACAACTGCGGCTCGGGGTCGCTTGCTACCGGCGGCTGAGCTCGCTGGGGAAAAGACAGAGAAGCGAAGGCTGGTTCGGATAAATAGTGCTGGCCTTGTGGAGCAGGTCCGAGTGTGGCGGTGCGCCGGGCCCTTAGCTCTGCCCGCTGCGCCCAGGGTCCCGCGGCGGAGGAGCGCTGGAGACGCTGTCGTGCAACTTTCGGACATGCTTCTTTAAATCAAAGTTTCTGCAAAATCCTTTCCCGCAAGTGACACACGTGAAGGGCTTCTTGTCGTTATGGGTGTGCATGTGGAAAGTCAAGTTATAGATCTGGTGGAAGGCTTTGTTGCAAATGGTGCACTTATACTGCTTCTCTCCGCTGTGGGTCAGTTTGTGGTTCTTGTAGTTGCCTGCGAAAGAGGAAAAAGATGGAACATGGGGTTACCCGAGGGTGCCCGGGCCGCACTGTTCACAGGTAAGGGGGGCATTAGGAAGTGTCTCCCCCCGCACCCCCGTCCCACTTGTCAAACTCGGTCCGCGTCAGCGCGGAGCAGCGCGCAAGTGGCATGGCACAAATGAGAGGCAAGGTCAGCCCGGTGACCCGCGGCAAACGGAGGGCTCTGGATTAGGACCAAGGCCCGGCACCTTTCATTTAAAAAGCATTTAGGGGGAACCGTCAGCAGTGCCCGGCGATGCGGCCCGGCTTAGAGGGAAAGTAATTGGGAGCGGCGGCGGCTCTGCCTGCGCCCCTCGCTTCCCCCAGCCGGGCAGGGCTCGCCGCGTTTAATCCCCGCTAATGATGGGCGAGGGCCCCGGCGAGTCCCGGTTCAGCTCACCTTTCTGGTGGAAGCCCTTGCCGCAGAACTCGCAGACGAAGGGCTTGTAGCCGGCGTGGATGCGGATGTGGGTGTTGAGCGTGGAGCTCCTGTTGAACGCCTTTCCGCACTGGTTGCACTTGTGGGGTTTCTCCTGCACCGGGGTGCGAGAGGCCCGTCAGTGGGGGCTACGCGGAGAGCAGGGGCCGCCGCCGCCTCCCGCACCCCGGCTACCCCCCACCTACCTGGGTGTGGATGATTTTGTGCCGGCACAGGGTGCTGGCCTGGCGGAAGCCCTTGCCGCAGACCTTGCAGACGAAAGGCCGGGCTCCCGTGTGCACCGGCATGTGGCGGGTGAGGTTGTAGTGCGCGTTGAACACCTGCGGGGAAGCGCCGGGAAGGCGAGGTCAGGCACGGCCCCGCCGCCGCCGCCCCCGGCCCCCCCCACCTGATGCCGGCGGCCCCCTTACCTTGCCGCAGACCTCGCAGGTAAAGTTCTTGGGCTTGCCCTCCGCCGCCCCGCCGCCGCTGCCCCCCATCTTAGCGTGGCCCTTGGGGGGGCCGCCGCGCTCCGCCGCCGCCTCCTTCATCACCTGGTCCAGGTGTCCCGGCAGCCGCTCCTTGTGGGCGAAGGGAGGCGGCGGCGGCAGCTTCTCGGCCGCCAGCCCCGCCAGCTTGGCGTTCTCCAGCAGGAAAAGCTTCTGGTGGGCCGAGAGCCCCCCAGGCGGCGGGGCGCCCAGCAGGCCGGCGGGGAAGAGCTGTCCGTGCAGGAGGTCGGCCGGGTGGTACGCGGCGTCCAGGTAGTTGAAGTAGTAGAGGGAGCGGGGAGCGGCTGGCACGGCCCCTGCCTGGTGGATGACCTGTGGCTTGATGAGCCGGCCACTGGGCTGGCCCAGGGCGAGCTCTGCCTTGCAGCAGACGCCGCAGTTGGCTTTGCAGAGCCCCGCACCGCCCCGCAGGCTGCTCTTCCACAGTTCCGAATAGTTGAGAGTCTTGGAGGGCAGCTCGTAGCCCAGCGGCGGGATGGGGATCACGCAGGGCAGAGGCGAGCACAGGCTCAGCGGCTTCTTGCCCGGCTCCGGCCCTGGCCCGCCGTGCCGCTCCTCGAAGGCCGGCTTGGGCTCCGATGTCTTTGCCATGATCCGCTCGATGGAGAAGGCCAGGGTCTTGGAGGGGTTAGCGGTGGCGGCCCTGCCGTCGTGCCGGGGGCAGGAGGAAGGCATGACCGTCTCCAGCGACCCCGGGCTCGCCATGTCGCTCCACCGTGCGGGAACTTGGTGTGAGCAGCGACTCGCTCCCGCTCTCGGCTCTGCATTCCAGAAAAGCCAGGAGACAAATCAATTTAATAAGCACCTTGTTCTATTCAAGAACAATGGCACGTAGGGTACCAGATTACTGCTCATTAAGCGGAACACGCTAAAGTAACATGCAAGCTAGACCTTGTTAGTATTTAAAAAAAAAAAGGAAAGAGAAAG